>JAUYWV010093122.1:0-14493 GCA_032274565.1 Nematoplana nigrocapitula
TATGGATCACCCGGTATATGCCGTACATGATGTAAATATATATTGGCTACTATAACTGGCCACCCCTGTGCCGCTGCCCTTGAACTGATAACATAGAATAAACACAATTTATATGGGTTAAAAATTATTTTATATTCAATTTAGGGGTGTCGACTGACAACCCTGACACCCCTATTCCTGCGTCCCTGCATTTATCATCCTTATTCTTAAAAGATTTTAGGGGGGTTGACCCCCCCCCCCTGCGTCCGCCCCCGGGCTATGCTTCAAATTATACAGTGGACTCTCGAAATTGGTCGAAATAGACTATATATATTGTAGCCGTTGATGCTAGCCAACATGAAGGATAAAAAGCAGCCAGTCAATGCCAGTCACATTACAATAAATGATGCGTCCTCGTCCCCTTCAGAGTCCAGACAGTTCCTCTTGTATAGAGAAATGCATGGATTCTTCAAAGCCTGCTTGATGCGGTTTTAATTATGCTCACACCAAGTATTACCTAAACCAAGCTGAAACTCTCGACAAGATTGGTTTTGATCATAAGCCTGACATATATATATATAGTACATGCAAAACGGGTTTCCTTTAAAATGTCGGAACTGTAAATCTTTTGGATTGAAATATGTCTGAGACAGTGAGGCAATATTATCGGATTTGATTATAGTGCAATATTAATGTCGGATTGATTGTTCATTATATATATCCTAAGGAAAAATGTCGGGATAAAAATATCGGACAAATATTTATTAAACGCGTTCGCTATAGAGCTCGGAATGTAACCAAAGAAATATCACTTGCAACAAATGTCCAAATTGAATGCTGTCACCATATTTCCATGGTAGAAATACAGGCAAATCTATAAGAAAGCTCCACGTTAAATATGCAAACAAAAATCGAGAATACTTTAGGTTTTCTTGAAGTTTACACGTATACTCGCTATTTAATCTTTTAATGTTATTCCAAAGGTTTGATTTATTCTTGTAATTTTAAAGAATTCTATTATTGTTCATTCAAATATTTTTTACTTCCCACATTTTTCAAATACCGATCCAAAAAAAGAATATCCCGACATTCTTCAGGAGATAGGAAATCCACTAAGTTTGAATCTCCGAAATGTTTCCTTCGAAATATTTCAGGTTCTGACCTTTTAACATGAAACTAGACAAAAAACATTATTTACCTTTCCCTGTAGATATATTTGTTGAAGGTAGAATCCAAACGTTTATAAGCCAAATTTGAAAAAGATAAAACTAAAATAAAACTCTAATAAAATGTATTAATTTTTTATAAAAAATATCCAGTAGTATAAAGTTTAGAGTTTAAACAGAAATTTGTCAAATCTGGTGGATTTTGTGCTTCTTTCAATTAGCTCGTTACTATTTAAGTTCTTAACCATTCATCAATTTAAATGTTTTCAGCCGTAAAACCCGGTAGCTGATGATTTGAGGTTATTCTGAACGTTTGCGTTTTCACTTTTTTGGCGAGATCAAATACGTTTCGCTATAAAATAGACACAATTCACAGAAAGACAGACTGGCATAGTATAGTTCACTCACAGTGCGTCCTCGAATCTCTCTCTGTTACAAATTTTATTCACTCTCAAAGCGTTGCGCCATGAACTCGCTTTCTGCTATTATCGATTTATTTCAGGCGCTTCATCAAAACAACATCTCTGGAATTAATCCTAAAAATATGCTGTGGAGCGATATAGAGAGCTTTTCTACGTGTCTTTGAGTGACAATAATTAGTGTTAGTGGAAATCAGAAAAATCCACTTCCGAATAGCAATCAATCTGAGCATCATTTGCGACATCCATTCCAGCCATGTTCTGAACTCGCTCTGATCAAAGCCGCCAAGGCAGTCCCGCAATAGTCACTCACTCGGTAAAATGTCAACAGATTCAACCAGCCTGAAACGCTCTTTACTGGATATGGGCTATTGTCCTAAGACGGTCGACTTCGTCATCAAATCGGAGACCGACACAACGCCGTCCGACTTGTCACTCGGCCAACTGGTGCAGAGGATCCGAGAGATGGATAACCTGATAGTTAGCCTTCAGTTGGACACTCCCGAGGACCTGTGGACACTGCAGAATGAGCAGTGCAACATTGAACGGGACATACTGGACAAGGCCGCTAAGATGCAACTAGAGAAAGAAGACCAGCAGGTGAAGCTGAGGTTGGAGTGCAAAGTGTGTTTTGACGCCCAGGTCAATGTTGCATTCCGACCGTGCGGTCACCTCATATGCTGTGACGTCTGTTCAGAGGAAATTTTTAAATGTCCAATGTGTCGTCAATGTGTAAAAGAACGGTTTGCCATTTTTCTCTGTTAACTGGCTTTCCATCTATTTTTTTCTTTTAAATATTTTTTAGTGTATGAAAATAAATGTGATTTTAAACTATACTAACTACAATGAATGCTTCGTTCCGTTTCCTAGTATTTATTTAAATTAATCAGCCTTGATAATCCTTATTGGTATCTTTCATTTTGCGCATCTACTGAATTTCAGTAAATATTTCGGCGTACTTCTAGTTTAGCGTTCGAAAGGTCCCTGGTTCGATCCCGGGTCGCGACAGATTTTTCTTTAAATTAGTGATTTTCATATTACATGACAAATGCATGATGTTATGTAACTCTTTTAATATATTGTACTTTCAATCATTTTATAATACCCAACTCAATTATCGTAATAATAAAGTAATTAAGCAGTAATCTGAATATACAGAAAATAATATTAATATTAATTATACATACTACTTTTAGTAATATTTTAAAATAAATGTTATAACGAATAAATGTTATAACGAATAAATGTTAAGTCTCTATTTTAATTTTTTTAAATTTCGAACGCTAAATTAGAGGTACTCCGAGAATCAATTCTGCAAAAATCAATAGCTTACTACAATACAACCACTTTTCACTTTCCACTTGACACAGGCCCAGCGGGAAAACTAGGCACCAGCAACGGTATGCCGCCCTGGATATAGAACAAAGGGAAGCCGAATGTGCTGCAAATAATAATGCCAAAGGTCATATCGAGGTGCGTCGAAGAATGGATCATGCCGGCCGCGATGCCTGCTCCTCTGATTCTGTGCTGTCTGGCCGGTAGCACGTAGTGCCTACTACGGGCACGTTCGGCTTCCCTGTGGTCTGGGTTCAGGGCGGCACACAGTTGCATATTGCACCTTGTTGATGATCGTAGCACGTAGTGCGTACTACGGGGCCTCTAAGTCTATATTATTAATTACGTAACGTCCGTCCACGATGTGTCACTCCTAAAAATGTGAATAACTTATAAACGGCAGCGCGTATAAATGTGAAATTTGGCGCAAAAATCTTGTGATGGGGGAAAAATAGTGTCAAATTTTGGCCACCTGGAATCCAACAATGCGCATGGGAGGGGCGAATCTTTGTGATTCTGCTATTATGTTAGAGATAATGAATGGTTTTGAGGTCATTAAGAATATGTTATAATTTACGATTAAGTTATGGAGGTTTATATATTCCATTTAGAAAATATTAACCTGTAATTTGAATTTAAAGATATTGACCATTTTATTATTAAACCATTTCAGTATTAAGCATTACGCTGAAAAATATGGCTGATGATAGAGTAATTGGCAATGTCATTCCTGATGTTGTATACCCTGACAGTGGGTATATAGGTGATCATGATATCAATTTATCACCATTTAATTATCTGAAAGATTTAGAAAATATGGACTTCACCGATATTTTCCCCGACGAACCACCAGTATCATCCTCACCATCCACTTCAAGATTTTCAGGACCAATCTTTGATGATGTGAGAGATGAGAGAAAGATGGGGGGGGGACTGAGGAGAGAGAAAAGAGATTGAAACAAGGTAGGTCAGAATGCAGCATAATAGCAGGGGCCAAGCGACTTGAGAGGACAACGCAGCCGCCCAGCGGCGGCGACGTGAGCGCATGACACAGGCCCAGTGGGAAGCAGAGGCACACGGTATGCAGAGCGGAAACATGAGTGTCGTGAGCGCATGACACAGGCCCAGTGGGAAGCAGAGGCACACGGTATGAGTGTCGCGCCGCCCAGTGAAAGCAAGAGACTTAGCGACGGCGACAGCGGGAGAGGGAGCGACGCAATGCCTTCGATGAAAACCAGAGAGAAACGGACGCCGCGAGGCACCAGCAACGGCGGCCCTGGACCGAGGACACAGGGAAGCCGAACGTGCTGCAAATGCCTGGGGTCATCTCAAGGGGCGTCGAAGAATGGATCATGCCGGCCGCGATGCCCGCTCCGCTGATTCGGTGCTGTCTGGCCGGTAGCACGTAGTGCGTACTAAGGGCCCTCTAGTTATTATTATTACATTACCATCAGCTGCAACCCACCAGCACTTTCTCGGGCTACATGTCCAAAATAGTATATTTTAATCTTTGCGACCTTTGCCAATTGCTGCCTATTTACATGCATCTCTTCCGGGATGGAATCATTCTTTCAGTGTTCTCTCCGGGACACTCCAAGAAGTCGTCTTCAGCACCACATTTCAAAAGACGCAATCCTGTATTGATGTCATTCCTTTATTGTCTAACTTTCAGCTCCATAGAAAGTGGACAACACCTGTGCATTCATCACCTGTACTTTAAGACTTCCACTTATATTCTTATCTTTCCAGATGGTACCTCCTCAGTTAGAGGCTTTTCGTCTCTTCTTTATGGTGGTCCACTATCTTCGCCTTTCGCTTCCATATAGGGTGTCACCAGCCTCTGTTTTTCCCTAGTTCTGTTATTTTTGCTGTTACAGATTTGGCTTAGTTTGACCAGTTACAGTGTACTGTTTATTGCAACTTCAATTTCCCCTTTCACTTCTGGCTCACAATTCATGCATGCCTTTGTTTATTATCGAAGCTAGGTCATTGTAAGTATTCTACCGTCTCCAGTGTGTCTTCATCCACTGTCAATATTGTTTTTTTTTATCCCAGTCTGATAAATGATGATCAGCATTTGAAAGATAGGGATGTTTGATTTCATGTCTTGTCTGATTGTTTAATAGCTATATATGTATGTTCGTTTCGATACTTCTCTGAAACTACTGGACCGGAATTGCTGAAAATTTGCAAAAAACAAAACACGCAGACACCGACAAGTTTAATAAATGGCTACTTTTTATTCCAAAATCCGACGTATTTTAGCAGATATTTACGATTAATTACCCAGTAATGTAAAATAATAGGAAAATCAATAAAATTGTCTTGGCAATGTAAAACTACTGAAACTGAATCATTTCGCAATAAGATTCAGTGAGTGATACATAAATTCTGCAACTCCGAATCCTTTAGACACTTCTTTGCTCTTTCTTGACATAGAATATGGTGGGAAGATGTTAATTATTGTTTTTGTGAGTGCGAATTTGTAGTTTCTTCTATGCGTATTTGGGTAGAAAGTCAACTGATGTATCTATGCCGTGTTTTCCATTTTATAAATCGTATTTTTAGCCAAAGTTACATGCAATGCCATTTCTTGAGTTTCTTTCTTATAGAGCAGATTCCTAGCTATCGTATGATACCAAATAGGGCCGCATATACGCGAAGCAAGACCAGATTTTAAATATAGTATTATGAGATTAGTAAGAAATGCTCCATAAAATATGCAATATACACGACTTAATTTGTGACTGTGTCACATGTTGATCCCAGTCATCATTTCGTCTGTTCATTATTTGTAACCATTTGAAAGGTAATCATGCTATTTTATGACACTTTTTGTCCAGACACACGTACAGACCAACAGAAACATCCACTATTATAGATGAGCACAATTATGTAGTAAATCAAATTTTGGAAAGAAAGGAACACATATCATTGTTAAACTATAGACCCAAACAAATTAATATAGATGTACCGCGTGTCTCATAAACATTGATTTTTGTCTATCAATGGTTATTCCTAATGGGAGGCGTTTTTAATATTTCATGTGGCATATCCTTATATTCTCATCCTAAATTTAAATCTGGGCTTGCGCTCTGCCACTATTTGGTATCATACGAAAATTAGAAATAACATACGCTATTTGACGGAAAATGCAGAAACAACATTCTGAAAAATTAAAACCTCCCATTAGAAATAAATATACGATCAATATAAAAAACATTTTTTTCGGAACACACACTACATCTACAATAATTTCTTTGGGCCTATAGACGAGGTGGCTCCGTGGGTTGAGCGGTTGACTGCCGTGGGGAGGTTGGTTGGTTCGAGTCCCGGCTCGGGCAATAATGAAATTCCCTCGTCCCTGGTTGACAACTGTGTCAATCGAGTGCTTAGCGAGCCGAAAGGGTTCGTTTGGTTTGATGCCGGATCTTACAGGTGGCGCTGGGGACGACAGAAATTCATGTAGCATAAAATCATTATATATGATTTTCGAAAACATACTACTTCTAGTAGTATGCAAAATAAAATTAAATTAACGATTATTTGGGTTCCTTCTTTTCCAGACTTTGGTTAACTACTCGATTGTGTTGATCTATACTAGTGCAAGTTTCTGTTGGTCTGTATGACTGAAAAAAAGTGTCATAAAATAGCATGATTACAACGAACATACATACATACAATCAGACACGACATGAATTCAAACATCCCAGTCTTTCAAATGCTGGAATATCATCATTTATCAGACTGGGATCAAAAATGTAGGGGGCGGGACGTCTCGGTAGTCATTTTAATTCCAGAGACAGAAAGACTGAGGTTTGGGACGAACCATGAAGGGAACTCCGTTAAAGAACATTGAAGAGCTACAAACAGAAAATTTTGCGTAATATACTGTATAAGAACAATTTTGTCTTATCTGAACGGGTCACTAGTTATATAATATGATTCATGGACCCATTAATAGATGCAGTCTGAGGATTAAAAATGTGAGAGATTCTTTCTACGTAGTTTCGTCAACAAAATGCCCAATGGAAATCGTTTTATACTGTACACGTAGATGCATAATACTTGAAGATCTTTACAATCGTGAAAGAGGAAAAATCTCTGAGCGCGTCTATATTGCAATGAGCAGATTGTATGGAGCACGTACTGTTGGACAGAACACCTGCTACGACAATTCTCAAACCACCTCCGTGTGATATTGTGCTGGATGGCATATTCTCGTCAAGTGATATGTGGATCGATACGATCAGTACTCGGGTAAGAAGTCTGAGTGTTCCATATGAACGCGTTTCTCAGAAACAGGAGAACACATGAAAATTATTGATTTACGTGTTCAATCTGTGGACCAAACAATAGACGCGGAGGAACTTTGGAATTTTCTGAACTGTAAAAGCAAAAACGTGCATTGTAATGACAAGTATATTTCTCTGAGTATTGAACTCTAACGCGTAATGAATAATTAACTCAACATATAAATCCTATAAAAATACAATCCTCGTGTACTACTCACTGCTAGGCATTTCAGTAGTATTTCTCGATAAGGTGATGCTTTATTGCTGCATTCAATAGATTGAGCCACGTTATTGTGTCTTTAATGGTTGACCGACATTACGGCTAAATTTTACACATATTCACTTCAAGAGATACAATTGTACGGTCTGTATATATGTTCACTATCATTTTTTTCTTTTATGACTTTCACTTTCAGTTGCATCGTATGGAGCCGAAGCCTGGACGCTCAAGAAGAAGGACGAGGAATTGATCGAAGCAGCCGAGATGTACTTCTATAGGAGAATGCTGAGAGTGAGCTGGACTGAGAGGCGTTCCAATCTGAACATTCTCGATACGTTGAGTGTCAAACGAGGACTGCTGACTGCTGTCAAGAGGCGGAAGCTAATATACTTCGGGCACATCTGTCGTCGTCCCGAGTAACAGCTAGCCAAGCAGGTGCTGTTAAACAACCCTCTAGGAAGAAGGCGTAGAGGCCGCCCCATAACCCAATATTTCAATAATGTGAAGAGGTGGTTGGGTGACAGCAGAGTGGAACTGGCATAGCAGAGAGTGCACAAGATCGTGCTGGATGGAGAGCTCGTGTGAAAGGCGCGACTGGCGGCGGCGGCCAAATATTTTCTTAGATGCATGGGTTCCTCAGTCATCAGACTGCTCAGGATGACTGGTCACCTCCGACCAGACAATATGGACCAGTAGGTCCGGACGTGGGACCACAAACCAACCAGCCAACGATAACTTGACTGAGCGACGGATTTATTAAGCAAAAAAACTCTTTATGAAATGTATGTCACCGGACTATCCCGTGCATCCTACTTTCCGTGAGGTATAATGTCTTTTTGTCGCACCACTCGGAGAAGAACTTCGTTTTTTCCATTTGCTGCTAATAGCTTTATGATATCCCAGTGAACTGATAATTGCGATCGTTTGAGTTGTCATTCGCACCATTGTGTAAAACTGTTTATAATAATACGACGTTTTATGGTGTGTTTTTCTTTATTATTTATGTTTTTCACTGTTGCAAGATGAAGTTGATATGTACTGATTTTCATTTATTTTGAAATATATACGTTCTTATCCTTGGCCTGTTCCTTTACTCGTGCCATCTGTCTCCTAACATGCTCGCATGTTCTCTCAGCGCCTTCTTCCACTCACCGATCGCAGATATCTGTCAGAGAACATCATTGACAGGAACCGTTTTTAAAAAGAACATAACAACTGGGTCTTAACGAATGCGATATAATAATGTTTTACTGTATAGTACAGCGCTCCACGTCTGACGTTGCATTGACGACAAAGATGAACCAAACCTTTCGCAACACATTATGGTATTTGTTGTGCAAAAACAAAAATATTAGCCAGCACGCAAGTCTGACAGCCAGAAATGAATAATACCATTAAAGATGTAATCAAGTAGCAAACTACCCAGGAGAAATGCAAGAAGAAGAAATACAACTTGCGAATCAATGCATACGTTTATCTAGGACAAAAGTTCAGCTTATCAGACACAAACCAAACCATGGACACTTAAAAAAGAAAATAATAAATAGGCTAAGAACAACACAGATAGTAATGGAAACAGCTATGTTATATGTATCATCTGAAGAGACCGGTGGAGAAACACGGTCATAAGGAGCAATAGAAAAGTAGAAGACATAATTCACATGCGAAAACTAGCAAATGGAGGTTCTTGTTGTTGTCTGACCCTCCGCGCATATCTGGTTGCCAGTTCTTCGTGAGTACACATAATGGATGGTAACACCAGAGGTTGTAATCCAATATTGATGCGGCATTATGTTTCCGCCACGCAGGTCCAGATATGTCTTTCTCCTCCTCCATACCACATCTGCTGCATTCACCCTCCTCAAATGAAGGTGGACTGGACACGTAATAAAGCAAGGTCATCGGTGGACTAAAATGGTTACTGAATGGACTCCGAGAGACGACAGGATACTAACGGGTAGTCCAATGGACACATGTAAGACGGATATGATATCTTACTGGGGCTCTCAGAAAGTGGAAATGGCAAGACCAAGAAAAAATAATTGGCGCCAACATGCTGAGGCCTTCGTCCTACAGTGGACCGAAACCGTGAACCTTCAACATTGCCCGACTTTGCTGCCTGTATTTACGCATGTTTCTGTGAAACTTGTTTCCAGTTTCTCTATGGTTATAATATATACCCCTTGGTTGTAACACTTTATGTTTTTTGGGGGCCTCTTTAGGACCATTCTGTCTACTGTATCGCGTGCTTTGCTATCCCGTTCATTATAGATATCCCAAGAATTATGTCAACACAAAGAGGACGCATCATCACCAAAAAGAAAACGTTCAATCGTCGTCTGTTCATAAGCGAATGGGATAACTCTTGCGGCTCGGGAGTATCTTAAGAACCTTGTTTTGAGTAGGACTCGTTGTACTACAGAGATAAATCGTACAAAGGCAGAAATACGTGCTTTGGCAGTCCAAGCAAACGCACAATTGGCCGTCCTGGGGGTCACGCGCTATCAACCGCAACAAAAAACGGTTTGATTACCATGACCTTCTGTGGGCGGTATCCGACGATTATTTGATAGAGTGTAATTATAATGCCAACAGTATTACTCAATAAAATAAACTGTGGATTATGTTTACTAGAAGAGCACATTTTGGACAATGTTGAATAACAAAAAACAGCACCTAGTGCACAGACGAAGAAAAAGGACGCAATTACATACAACTAATAATTAATATCACAAGGTAGAAAGAAAGACGAAATTCACCGTGGGAATAAGTCTGGCACAGCGCTCGCTCACTGTGCAGTCTAGTTCTTGTGTAGGACACTTACGTGTGCTCACCGCACCGGTTATTTGAACCAAGCCGGTTGTTACAGAGTGCCTGCACTAGCGATCGAGAGCAATTTTAGCACATGCTCGAGGTTTGAAGAAGACTGTCGCCGGAAGAAATATTTATCTCTCTCTCTGGCACTGTCTTTGCTGATAGTTGAGTGGTGCATCATGGAAAGTACAGAAAGTAAGCCGGCAGCGCTTCGCTTTGATCACATGAGAAAGAGAGAAACACAGAGACGCAGTAGGCAGATGGCAACACCTTTATTGATTTATCAAACGGTCCTGTTAGACATAATGCTCCGTTCATGTTCCGGGGTCTGTCTCATACTTAAAAAAATTCCTGGGCACATTTCCATTTCTCAGCTAGCCTGCATAGAAATTGAGTCCTCAATCTCCACACCTAACATCCATCCGATGCCAGCAGTGGAGTGGAGGTATATTACAATTACTCTCGCTGGCTTCATTACCGCCATAGTATACTGCACATCGCGGTTGGTAAATATTGCTTGCAATGTTGAAGCATACTTTGCTCAGTCCTTCTTCGTCCACGGGAACGGCCAGAGTATCCCACCGACTCAGTTTCATTCATTCATTCACTGTCGCTCACTCACATGTGCACGCACTCTATTTTACTCATTCACACTTTAAATCACACAAACTATCTTTCTCGCTCACTCATTCTCACCCTAACTCACTCTTACTCTTTTATGCACCTAGTCACTCATTTTCTCTTTCAAACAATGTCACTCTCATTCGCCCATTCACTATTGTATTCGCTCGCTCACCCTCACTCACACAATCATTATCTCTTTCACATACTCAGTCACTCTTCTTTTCTCACTCACCCATTATCTCTCTCTGTATGTATCTCTTCCATTCACTCAATCACTCACCCTCACTCACTCAAACATTCACTCAATCACTCACCCTCACTCACTCAAACATTCACTTAATCACTCACCCTCACTCACTCATGCATTCATCCTCTCTTCCACGCACTCAATCACTCAGTCACTCCTCTTTACTCACTCACTCATTCTCTCTCTCGCTGTCTGTATTTCTTCCATTCACTCAATCACTTACTCACACATTCACTCACTCAATCACTCACTCTTTCATTCATTCTCTCTCTCTTCCACACACTCGCTCACTCACTACTTCATTCTCTCTCTTTCATTGAATCAGTCACTCACTTATCAATTCACGCGCTCTGTTTCACTCACTTAATCACTCATCCTCACGCACTAATTCATTCTCTCTCTTTCATTGAATCAGTCACTCACTCATTAATTCACGCGCTCTGTTTCACTCACTTAATCACTCATCCTCACGCACTAATCATTCTCTCTCTTTCATTGAATCCGTCGTCTCTGTAACCTACCTTTTTACTTACTCAACCACCTCAAAACATTACAAACAACTGTTCTAGAAGTGTTACATCGCGTCCTCTGCTGCGAAAGCTTACATCGACTGACTAAAATAACTAACACCAGATCTGAAGTACAATCAACCCTTACTACTCCATTATTACCTGCGCGTAACATTCGATTTGGAAGAAACAGCCGAGAAGACAATTGGCAGGAGTCGCGGATAATGCGTATACTGAAAGGTTGAGAACAAAAACAACGTAGCAGAAACAAATGACGAAGAAACGTTCTACAAAACCGTGTCCACATTATCTCCTTTTATAAACACTCACCATCGTCTCGTCGATTGATCAATCAATCGATCAATCAATCAATAGAGGACTGATGCTATTTTCTTACCATCCCAATTCCCTATGGACAGCCGCGATGTAAGTGCGTGGGGAATACAATTTATGACTGCGAGGAATGACTCTCTCGCCTTTTCCCTCGCCTCCTCATACAGTCCAATGTCTTCCTAATCATCGGACGGCGGAGAAGTCAAGATTTAGCTGCTCCCAATACTCAGATGCTATTCCAAAACCTTTGAAATAATGCGACGATCAGGGACTACTATAATAGCGGCACGGATAGCTTTATATGTAAATAGGTAATTTTCAGTTGTGGGACGATATGAAGTTTTTTGAGTAGTCTATAATGCAATACCGATCAACATTGAAGAACAATTTCCGTTAATACGGATAATACATACACAACACGGAAGATGCATTATATGGCCAGTAAAACTGCGTAGACTTGAAATGGATGGCACTGTATAGAGAGTGAAATGCAACCACCCATCTCATTCTATGACTATTTACGAGGGATTATGGATAATCATCTTTATCATACTTTTCCGAGGTGTGGAGTCTGAGGATGCCATAAATAAGAATGGAGCACGGAAACAGGGTCGTTTTGGGGAATACTACTGCTTAGGAACTGATGAGAGGAAAGGATGCTGACAAGAGGACCTCAACCGTTATCAATTAAGGAAGGAGTTTTTTTTATTGCAGATGGGGCTATAGAGAAGGTGACAGGGATGTAGTGTGAAGAGAGGGAGGCATCTTCGCGAGTGAGCTGATCAGCTTGTAATGTACATTACTAGCGAGATTAGAATGTCCAGGGACTCACTAGATGTGACAGAAAGGAAGGGAGAACAGAAAGGGTGATGGGGGGGGGGGGAGACCAGTCGGAGGGGAGAGAGAATGGATTGGAGGTACGAGACACGGGAGAGGCAGGAGAGCAGTCAAAGTGAAGACAAAGACGACAGTAAAGCCAATACATCTTTGTCAACCACACCATCACAAACCTCGCACTTTCACGAATGCAAGCCCTGTCTACACTGATAACCAATAACCACTCAACCTTGCATCCTTTACTACCGCGCCGCTTTTGTATCTTCGTCAACCCACACATTTCCGTCCAAGCCATTGTGTGCTTTATGATGCGTTTGAATTGGGTTTCTGTTTAAAAACTGATTATTTGTGTACCAATTGAATACTTGAATAGATGTTTTGACTAGAAGCATAATCATGGGAATGCATCCAAATGCCATTAAGTGACCTACGTACCAGGAGGATGTAGCGAATAGCGTTGATCCCGCTGGTAGCCATCACTTTAGCCGCATTGGTGATCAGGTTGATCAGGGAAGGCAGAACAATCTCTGCGAATCGATCGAATCTCAATTTGAGCTCTTGAGCGAGAAATCTACAAAACAAAGGAAAATTCGTGGACAACACCGACAAAGAAACCAAGAGGCTTCGTGACCTTATTTTTAAGATTTTTTTTCAAATAAGAATGATACTTTTTTCTTAAAAGCAGACATTGAAAAAAATATAATTCATTACATCACATGCTTCCTCAAAAAGGACACCAGTGAAGCTAATACGACCGGCCCCTTAATAACTGATATCGTAGAGCGCAGGAATACATGACAAGAAGGTACTTGAAATGCATATACTCTACGCAGCGAAAAATGACTGCCCAAAACAGCAATTAAAAAGGACAAGTATTAGCTTAACAGTGGGCAGTGTGACTGGAACAAAATCTGACTTTAATAGATAGCGCATTCTCTCTCCCCCTCCCCCTCTTCATCATTCCCTCAATCTTTTTCTTTTCTTCGTTTTCACACCACGCCGTCCTCCGTCCTCGGAGATGTTACGGGGTCTGGGCGGTCCCGTACGACCTACTCTCCTAAAAAATGTCTTCTTTGGATTCTTTAGCACCATTGAGACGTTGACTGTGTATCCTCATAACAGGGCTCTTGCGTTGTCCCATCAAGGGCACAGGCACAGTAGGTATTCCACTGTATATTCTTCTCTACACGTCGTGCGGAACGTGTTCTCGGCTCTCCCTGCTCGCCAGAGTCCTCTTTTCTTCGAGTCCTTTCCTCTTGTTTCCCTGTATCCTCTTTCACTCTACATATATCTCCCCCTCCGTCTACCCTTACCATATCCTCAATTGCTTGCTTAATCTCACTCCCTCCCTCTTTTTCACCCTCAAATTCCAGTCTCCTTCTCTCTCCGTCTATATCGCCCTCTTTCTCCCTCTCTTTCATCTTCTTAAGTGCCAGCTGATGAACCTAACGCAAAAGAATGTAGTGATTATCGTACCATCAGTCTAATATCCCACACGTCGAAAATAATGCTACGAATCCTAACCAGAAGAATAGAAGTCAAGTCAAGACACTACATAGGAGAAAATCAATTTGGCTGCAAGAAGGGTTGCCGTACGAGGGAAGCAATTGGAGCACTAAGAACACTATGAGATTGGCACCTCCAGACAGGAAGGCGGAAATATGTCGTAGCGAGCTGGGCAAGATGAGACAGTGCCAATGGTCAGTATGGACAGA
>JAUYWV010093133.1:0-14491 GCA_032274565.1 Nematoplana nigrocapitula
GGTCGTCACGCATGAGTGGTGGGGTGGAGCGTAGCTATAGCATACTACTATGTTATTCTGTAGGCTTATAACACGAGAACGGAACATGACAGAGGGTTATAAAGGGCTTCAAATGAACCGGCGTTTCACTAAGAGTAATATACTGTAGGCCCATTAAAGGTCATAATTAATAAAAATGAAAGAAGAACGGGTAAACACAGGCTATACTTTATAAAAACATCCTACGGTATTAATTTACTACTAATAAATGTGAGAGTAGTATACTTTGGAATTTATAAGTAAAATTGGTTACATTTCAAGAGGTCACTTCTACACTGGTTAATTTATGTGACTAGGCAGCTTTAGAGCCATTAGCCCCCCCCCCTTAGGCTGATCCTGATTTGATCCAGAGAAAGTATCTCTTAACATAAGTCTTCGCTCTGCTTTTTCCTACCGAATCATCAGATTAAATTATTTACTGAAAATTTGGTGATTTCCTGATATTTTATTGCTCTATGTATTCTTGGGCGAAGCCGGGTACCTCCGCTAGTTATTAATATAGACAACTGTGTCAAAGATGCTATGCATATCGCAAGATTAACGACAATGAAATACAATCTCAACACAGAAACCTACAGTACTTCGCAAGCTCCCAGGATCATAAAGTGAGACTTGGGAGAATCGTCCACATTCATAAAAAGCGTTTATTAATACATTAATCAGCATGAGATTTGGTAGCAAGAACAAGACCAACCCAGTTACTCATTATAATCACTGCGCGTTCTCTTGTTGAACATTTATTCTTAACAGATAACCAGGTCATGCAGTTAATCATGTAACCCACTCTTGACAAGGTCACTGAGACACTGGCAATACGCTGCGTTGATGGCATCGACATCGTCAAATCGCCCTTCAGCCTGATGCTTCTCCTTGATACGAAGAAATACGAAATTATTACATAAAGACAAAACTGGAGTGTAGGCCGGGAGAGGAAGGCATTCACAGCCTCCCATCTTTCCAGTGATTCTCCCATCTTGTGGTGACAGTGCGGCGCTGAATTGTCTTAAAGGAGGATGGGGCCTTCTGATGGTCAAATCTGGGCGTGACTTTGCAGGATATCCAGATAGAAATGACTACTCTTTTTCGATTTTATCTCTCTTACTCAACTTTTTACACATTCCTCTCTCTGTCTCCTCTATACCTCCCTGTCCATCCCTTTTTCCGTTTTCTTCTTTACTTCTTTCCCTCTATCTCACACACTAGCCCTCCCTCTCTTTTACTTTTTTGTGCTTATAGCTTACTTTCAGTGATATAAACAGAGTATATATAACTTTTGTCGTTCTAGCAACAACCAGTCTACACTTTAGTAACGCCTGACTTACTCAGATTTTGATTTCTGCAATACAATAGTGATCGAGCAAGCTATAGATTGACATTTCATCTGATTATTATAATCTGTTACTGAATTTTAAAGAAATTGTTTGCAGAATTTCATATCTTTATGTTTTGTTGCACAGGGGCCATTGTCGACAAGGACAATCAGGCTCAAATAGAGTCTCTTAAAAGTGGCGTGAAAGCAGCTAATGAGATCATTAAAAGCGGGAATTACGACTACACCCTGCGTGCAGACATCGAAGAGGTTACCCCGGGGGATAATTTCCAGGCTGCCCAGAAAGGTGAGTTACCAAAGGATAATATGCACTGCGGTTTTGAGTGCAGAGACTCAAAAAATCTATTTTATAGTTAAATGCTAAAAGAGCCTCCGACGTTATACAGCGCGTGTTACGTTTTGTAAAAAACGTAATTTAATAATAGCGCATCTCAATCAACTAATTATGGCTTTAAATCTACGTACATCGTATCTGTCTACAAGTAAAACTCCTTAGAATCGTTTATTTGAATGCTCGAAGTGTTTGTAAAACTACGCTGTATGTTTGTAAGAGTAAATCTACAAAAAATGATGCGAAACACTTTTAAATTTACTCATAAAAATGTAATATACAAAGGACATTCATATTCGTAATGTCTAAAAATGAGATAATTATAACAGTAATAGAATCAAATTGGATACTAGCTAGCTGTATAAACAAATATATAACAGATGGATTATATTCATGTAAGTGTTTACAAAATTTAGCGTTAAAATATGCATGACATGTACTGTACCTGTTTACATGATAAAGACGAGCACAAAATAGATTCAAAAATAGAAAACAAAATGTTTAGTAGCCTGCAGTAGCGTGGAGCAGGAAAGAAGAAGATGGCTGCTGGTGTCATCGTACTAGTTACAGTGGGGACGCAGGCTAAGGTATTGGGGATTTATCCTAGCAGCATAGGCATTCCTCATGGGATAGTTACCCACCCTGAACTGTTGGGCTGGGGAGTGATCTCCTCCCATTATCGCATAGGGTTGTCCGTTGTACGACGCTCGATGATGGTGTGATGCTGGTGGTCGTCTGTGTAGAGGCGGTTGAAGGTGGTTTGGGCAGTGGAGGAAGATATCGAGTGACTGCGATGACATATGGCTCAGAGGCAGGGGTGATTGGGAAGGTGGATGAAAAAGTGTTGAGAAGGGCGGAGTGGTCGATTGTGAGGACAATTTGTGGCGTGAAGTTTATTAACAGGTTGAGTAGTGGTGAGCTGAGGGAGAGAGTATAGGGTTGAGGGAGAGTGCGTGATTGAAGCAGTTTAAACTGGATGGGAAATGTGTTGACACGTAAGGCAGATTCGGGTGTGAAGAGTGCGTGGAGAATGAAGGTGAATGAAAAAAGAGGAAGAGGAAGGCCGAAAATGCCATGGAAGGAGATGGTCAGAAGAGAAATTGTTTCAGTTCTTAAAGTTGGATTGGATGAGGATAATCCCGGAGATAGAGTGAGATGGAGAGAAGGTCGAGTCAGTAGTTTGAACGAAGAATGAAAGTCATTAAGGGGGGAAATTCTGACTATATTAAATGATGAGGATGATGTAGGCCTGTGAGACATGGACCCTGACACCAGCTCTAGGGAGGAGAATTCTGGCTACAGAGATGAGATGCCTCCAACAACACCTTGGCATGTCTACCAAGAACACATTACCAATTATGAAGTAAGAAAAAATAGGCAAGCCATCGTACCCTACGAAAATCTCCTAACCACAGTGACTAAACGCAAATTGAAATGTTACGGACACGTCTCACGTTTGAAAGAACTTGTCAAGACAAACCTGCAATGGACGGTGTAAGGATCAAGAAGGAGAGGATTGGGTGGACAACATCCCGGAATGGGCAGGTCTGAAGCTGAGTGATGCTCTGAGGTTGTTGTCCGAAGACCGACAGAGTTGGAGAGAAGTGGTTGCGGTGTCATCTGTGGTTGCCCGGCGCTCGGACGGACTAGGGGATTGTAAGACCAGTATGTGGTTCAAACAATTAATCGTACTGTAATTCTTACGTTTCTCTCTATTTTGCTGACATTTTTCTCATGTTTTTCCACAGTTTTTGCACCAGTTTTAGACCAAGCAATACTTCACAATTTTTTACGGTGCTCGGCAACAAACGTTCGGGCGTAGAAAGGAGACATAACCGTTTGAAGATTATAGAATTTATAGGCAATACTTCATGCGAGGATTTCGGCATGATTTCGATATACAGTACAGTATATCTACCACGTGCATTGCCCCATTGCAGGGGTGCACCTAACTCGTTTGTCATTCATTACAAGATTTTTTCTCTCTCTCTCTCTCTCTCTACCTCATCCGTTCTCTAAGGGTTACTTATACTACACGATCGGGTTTTCCTCAAAAGCACCCAGCATGATTAATGATCTTCTTCTTAGTAAAATCGAAATTATTCCTCCACCTATAGAAACGAGGATACTACCTATACGATATTTTTATGAGCCAACTATGAACTTTATTTATTCGCACATATTTGTACGGTTAATGATTGAAAATCAGGTCTGAGAGCGTTATATTTCAAGTTTCCGATTTAAATCCATCATTGATAGTATTTTTCCGGGATTTCCGATTTAAATCCAACTTTGATAGTATTACTTACATGGACTTTTAAATTCAGGTTTGATAGTGCTATTTTTTAAGGCTTTCCGATTTAAATCAAGCTTCGATAATAATGCTAGTTTCTTGGATTTCCGATTTAAATCCAGAATTGATAGTGCTATGTACTGGGATTTCAGATTTAAATCCAGCTTTGATAATGCTATTTACTGGGATTTTCGAATTTAATCCAGCTTTGATAGTACTGTTTTTTAGGACTTCCGAATTTAATGCAGCTTTTTGATAGAAATATTTACAGCGAATTCCTATTTCAATCCAGCTTTTGTGGTACTTTTTACATGGATTTCCGATTTTAATCAGCTTTGATAGCATTATTTGCTGCTATTTCCGTTTTATATCCAACTTTGATAGTGCTATTTACAGGGATTTCCGATTTCAATGCATCTTTTTGATAGTACTACTTACAGCGAATTTCGATTTAAATCCTTCGTTTATCGTGCTATTTAGAGAGACTTTCATATTAAATGTAGCTTTTTGATAGAAATATTTACAGTGAATTGCAATTTAAACCCAACTTTGACCGTCCTATTTATAGGGATTTCTGCATTAAATCTAACTTTGATTTCCTATTTAAATCTAATTTTGATCTATATTTGATAGTCGATTTTGGCGTAATTTGCGTTTTTAGCCAGTAACCAGTTCAAAATTGCTCAAATATGAATTTCGTTTATCAACATGAGTGTATAAGTACTTCCGGAATTTGACAGTTATTTGTATGATAAAAATGAGAGAAAGCCAGTGGATCAATTAACTTTCCAAATATTTGATGCTAATCGATGCATGACGTTGATGCTCTCAGTGGTATTGATTATGTAATTTCAATTCGATAAAACCTATTGATTAATGTAGTGAATATTACATGCATAAATAAAAGCGACAACGAATATTCATGAAAGATGATTGAGAGACTGTGCGTACCAAAATTGATAAAATGGATGTCGTGTTATTCTTTGTTATTTTTTTATAGAAAATGGTTAGATAGTTTCTCAAAAATTTAGCAACGTAAGCAAGTGAAATTATGCTGATTTTTTAACAAATCCTGCCTTGAAATAAAAATTAAAACTGATGATTATTCACAATGGAGTATTGTTTCCTATTGAATAGAAATATATCTCTTTCTCTTGTTCACTCTTTGTGTCTCTGTATTTGTCACCCATTCTTCCCCCTTTCCTTTCTCTCTTATTTTTATATACCTCTCTCTTCCCTTTCTCCTCTCTCTCTTTCCTCTTTCTCCCATCTTTTCATCTCTCTCTTGACTCTCTCTCTCTCTCTCTCTTTCTGTGTCTTTTTCTTTCTCTTTTTTTCTTTCCCTTTTTTCTCTTTCTGTGTCTGTCTTTGTGTCTTTCCTCTATCTTCATCTTTCTTTATATCCCTCTCCCCCCTCTTGCTCATTGCCATCTTCGCTGAAAATTTTCTGCGGTCGATGATAATTCCCACGACAATCCTATCCATCCTTTTCAGTCTTGTACCAACACATTTCGCTCATTATAGGTCTTACCATTCCATTCCATCACATCGTTTTGCCTAGCATCTTCAATGAACTCCTTAATTCCTTCCGCTAGTCATTATCCTTCGCATACGGACAACGATAGTTTGCCTGCACTTCCCCTCAACATGTGACGATAATAGTGGAGCTGGAGCTTGGCAGCGGTTCTCATCAGCTGACTTTCTATCCCTCACCTCTCTTCTATGCAAGACAGACTCGTTGGTTCTGTGCTCCTTCCAACTGACTCTAAGCACCATGCATTTCCATACTGTCGATTCTTTTATTGTCCAGCTCGCCGCCCCGTACAGAAAAGTATACCGGACTAGCACCTTCATCAGACGAACTTGTGAATCTAGTTAATTTGTTGTGACATCTTTACTGTTTTCTGTCTTGTGATCTCACTGGTGTATTCACCACACTGCCCCGTCTTTACTGATTCCAGAAATTTAAGATCCTCCGCATACTCTTTATGTTCGTTTTCTATCTGTATGTTTATTCCTATGTTTTCTCGACCGGTGACCATGTTAATTTTTGTATTCTTTACATGAACCTCCATGTTGTATACCTTGCTCTAAATTGACGGAATTGTCGCCATCTCATTTACTAGATGCAATCTTTTCGTTGCATATCCCGTCGGTCTAGGTTTCAATGACGTCCGACCAAAATATACAACTGTTGAATTTTCCAAACGCACTCAACTCCTGAATACTGACAGCACCTTCCTCTGTCACTGCCTTTGCTCAGTCCCTAGTGGTCTTTAGCTGCATACAATACACATAGTTGCAGGAAGTCACAAATTTTTGACTTCCTTTATGATGATATAATTTGTGCATAAAGTGGCACAGTGGAAGATATTGCGTTTCTTAAAAGCTAATGGGTTTCCAATACATTTAAGGGACGTAGCAACCGGGAGGAGTAAATAACTTTCAAATTACTCCCTCTTGGAGTAGGTCCACAAGCAGCACTGCAATTTTTTTCCTCTTCAGCACCATTGATAGAACCGGGGGGAGTAAATAACTTTCAAATTACTCCCTCTTGGAGTAGTTCCCCAAGCAGCACTGTAATTTATTTTACTCTTCAGCAACATTGATAGCTGCTGTTATTCGGCACAGTTTAAGAGCTCTGTTAAAAGAAAGCCATATTAATTAGGAGAGGGGTCTCTGTTTAAATTAGCATAATATTGTAGAAGATTTCGAAAACAATTTCATTTTTATTGCATGTATGCTATGTGCTCTATATTTGTTTTGACATTTAACATAAAACTACATTTCAAGTTTTTCGTTCATAATTGTGTTGTTTGAAAGTTATAATAAATTACCTAATTTCTTCATTATTGGGTGTTTTTCTATCCTAAATAATGTGTATACATTTATATAAAATCATACTTGGCTATAGAAAGATAATTAAAAAAGCGAAAAAGGTGTAAAAGATTTTCATACCAAAATAATTAAATAAATTGTAATTTGCCCTAGATTAAATATTATGGAGATCTCTAGTATCAATATACAGATGCATGTATGATCAAATAAAGGACCCCTGCAAAAATGTTTTTTCAAACCCCATCAATGGAGTACAATCAACTTAGTTACATGAAAGAGAAACACAGTTAATAGATGAGGACAGTCAAGACCTGAACGAGTTGGCGTCAACGAACTCGTGCAGCTCACATCTTAACTATGTGCAAGGGAATAACAGCTTTGAAGAAGGAAATTGAACCAATTAGCCCTTGAACATTAAATTCAGTAGTACGTGGATTAACTCAATCGGCACCTGAGAAACCGCTCTCACTTTCTCCTTCCTATCCCGCCCTTATAGCTTGCCTACTGCTGAACAAAGGCGTTGTCGGCATTGTCGGACCGTTCCATTCGCGGAGCAGTCGACACGTGCAGAAAATCTGCACCCGATTTGTCATCCCCCACCTGGTCCTCGATTGGGCCTTCAACAGCGAGTCCGAGCAGGCCAACCAGCAGGACCAGGGGATCAATCTGCAGCCCCACTACCAAACATTCGGTCAGGCGCTGTTGGAGTACATCGTCAAGGTGGAAAACTGGAACGATATCGCTCTCATCTACGCAGACCAAGATGGTCAGGTTTTCTTCTATATATGTATTGTACAGTATGTATGCATATTCAAATTGTCCGACAAATACACATTATTAATTATGTTCATTAGGAAATCTCTGTGACTGAGTGACTACAACATCAATGTCAAACTTGTTAGGGTTATAGAACGCCTATACAACAAGGCTACCTGCGCAGCTTACTACAATAATATGTAGCATAGGAGAATGGTTCCGAACCACAGTCGGAGTGCGCCAAGGCTATTTGATGTCGCCCACTCTCTTCAACATCTCCTTAGATTTAATAATGGCTGACGCATTTGGAGGATCACGCAGGAATAGTCAGCATAGAAGGCAGAACATTCACTAACCTTCGTTTCACCGACGACATTGTCGGCATCGCAGGACAAGATCAAGACCTGGTCGATCTACAATAGTGAACCAACTTGATAAGGCCTCAACAGCATACGACATGCAGATCAGTGCAGAGAAAATCAAACTGATGACCAACAATACCAATGGAATCAGCACTGATATAATGGTAAACAAAGAGAAGCTGAGACCGTACAAAGCTTCAAATATCTGGGAGCCATTACCACGTTGAGCAAACTGAAAGTCATCTGGAACGACAAGAACATCGTCATCAGTTCGAAAATCAGACTGATGTGCGTTGCCTGGTCATGTCAATATTTCTGTTAGCATGCGAGACATGCGCCTTGACAGCAGACACCAAGAGAAGGATACAGGCTATGACATCTCTTACATGAGACCATATCATCAATTAGAAAGTGAAATCCCTTCGGATCGTATGAGGAGCTCCTAACATATACAGATATTTAAACACCAAATTTTAAGTAAAAATGAATACTATTCTGTTCTCAGTTCTGCGTGTCAATCAATTAACAGTATCTAAACAAACTAACCAAATTCTGTCGAAAATTGTAAGAAAGACTGTTGTCAGTTTATTTCGGGAGATTCATTTCATTTAAATAGAAAATTCACAATTATTAAAAAGCAGTCTTTCCTCGATATTATTGTTTGCCTTATATACTGTTTACAACTGTCAGACTGTTTGTCTTCTAAATTGCGTTTATTTGCATATTGTCCATATTTATGTGCATTTAGATTTGATGAAATACCAGTTCATATTCGAGAACTATAACAAGCCGATGTATGTCAAACAATGGGACATATTACCAAAGAATAAAGAAAAGAATAAGGATTTGTTGTTGAATCTGAATAGGATAAAAGCTCCGCCCATGCACTTTATTGTGGATATTCCAGTTGGGAAAATAAAGGATTTCCTCATCATGGTATGTAAGAGCAACTGTGTTAACTCTGTCACTTTGTTGAGCAATAAATACTGTGACAATGTTTGAAAAAACAGAAGATAGTAAAGACTCCATCAAATTATAGATTAAAATAACTTCATTATTTTGACACTTATAGAGTAACACGTAATTAAAAGAGAAATAAGATATGGTTAACAAAAAGTGCATTTGACAATATTCGATTGCCAATTTTAACCGGTATTCGGAGGATATTCGCCGCCATCTTTATATTTTTATATCTCGTAAAATGTTTTAGTCCATCCAGGGACCTCGTTACAGGGGGGGGGGGGCTGGGGGGGGGGTCATAATTTTCGATAGTAAAAAAGTGCTCTTTTGACAATAAAGATACACTGGATAAAACGATGTATTTTCAGTAAGGTGCCCTTTTTTAGAGTTGTATACAAGCGTTGGTTTATGTTACTGAAACGATGAAGGGCAGATTGAAACAGCCTGGCAGGATTATCGTTCAAGGAATGGAGAAAATGCTGGTTTCGGAGATTCCGGAAGACGCGGAGATCTGGAAGACGGCGAAAGAGACGTACACGGATAAAAAAGAAAGAAATTATCACAATAAAAGTGAGCGAGAAAATGTATTCCGTGAACAGGTAACAAGTTTGTTGCGAAACGTCGAATACATTTTATCGTTCACTTTTATCGGTGTATTTTTATTGTCTTGTCCCTCTTACGGGTGACTTCTTTTATGATGAGATACACGGATATTGACAATGAATTTCTCTCTGCACAACTGCCCCTTCATCGAGTATAATGTTGTATAAGTTCGACTCCTCCATGGCCCTGTCCTACATTCTTAAAAGTCTCAGGAAAGTTTCTAAAGAACAGAGGTTCGCAATTTCGGAAGTGGTGAAAGTAATTTATTTGGTGGTATTGATTTCTGCAACAAATGATGTCAGCGAAAGGGCATTTTCCACAATGCGGCGTATTTAAACATACCTGCGCTCTACAATGACACAATCTCGGCTGAACCATGTTGCAGGTCTCAATATTTATCAGGACAAAACAAACAGATTAAATCCACAAAAAGTCGTTGAAATTTTCGTGCTTTCCACGAATGGAAGCGAAAGATTTTTGGTTGATTCATATATAGGGTTCAGCAAAAAATTGTTTGTTTTCTATATACAGTAAAAGTAAATTCTTTCTAAAAAATCTTTATAAACCATCCTGGCTGATATATGTTTAGCTGTGCATTTACAGTAAGTATGCAATCGTTTAACTTTCAGCCTAACCTTTTGTATAGCATTTTTTACGCTTTTAGCACTTGTCTGCCTTTGGGTACATATTTCTCAAATAAACTGTTTTTTCTATATACACTGTTTAAAACTGTACACGATTTTCATTTAAAGATGTTGTTGTTTTACTAATATACGTTTACTATACTACTATTACTTTATAAACATATTGCGGTTATTTTTGCTGCAAATACATTTACAAATAATAAAAATGAAATATGGATTGTTTGAAGTAGAAAATTGTATTTTTTATTAATTGATAGAGTACATTTATGGGTATTATCTGTTTATTCGGAATTAAAAATTGGCTTAAAAAATGCCCTTTATGAGTTGCCCCCCCCCCTAAAAAAAATTAGAAACGTTCCGAGGTCCCTGCCATCAGTTGTCATTTCTAAACATTTCGATTAATGTCTAAATGTAGAAACGATTTTGTTGGGTCATTCTCATCCCACCAAGAACAAGAAAGTTACCTTTCAATGGGTACCAACTCATTGTGTGATAGATAGGAATGAGAGGGCAGACCTTTTAGCGGATGAGGGAGGAAGAAAAGAACTGAACTCCCCTGTAGACTACAGAGCAGTAAAGGCAGCCATAAAGCAACACGCGAATAAAACTTTGAGAGCCAAGGGAAGAAACAGCAAAGTGGATGGAAATGGAGGCAGAACGTAGGAAAGACCGCTACCAAGAAAGAGAGTTTGGACAGCTACAGAAAGAAGAGAGCTATATCTGCCGAAAAAGATACAAGATAAAATTTTAATTCCATGTTGCATATTTCGTTATTCTAATTTCATCCTAAAGCTAAATACAGTGAAGAAAATGGTAGGTGTTCGAGTTGTGTATGTTCAATAGGAAAATTTTGGTGCACGAGATTCAGGTATGCTACTGCATTCTGAATACAACTCGAATTGTGTTTGTGCATACATACACCGGTTCTTTCGTATAATACATTTCCCATTTTTTCAGGCGTCCGGGTGCAATATGACCACAAAGTTTTACAGTTACATTTTCACAGACTGGGTAAGACAGATTTTATAACTACACTGCTTGTAACAGTACTGCCTAACTTATGGGCGAATTTTAGCGTAATCTGTAGTAATTGACTGTGTATATGTTTTATATGCATATCGGCGGAATAACGATACACCATTGATCAAATAAATTGCCTTAAGATGGTGATTCCTATGACTGTTGATAAATGTAGTATTGACATTGCGTCCAAAAAGGAGCACATTTTTCGCCAAAACTGAAACCACTGCCTGGTATAACGTAAAATTTCAAAGCCTCCGCCAGCACTGCTATCCATAAATATTCTGCTGCAGTTTAATACATAATGTCTTCTTCCACGCGGAATCAACTGTACGGTGTTGGTAAAAATATTACACCTCAATTTTGTCAATATCGTCACTTGATTATTGTGAAACTGCTCAGTTGTACAGTATATGATAATAATAAAAATAATAATTATAATAAACGTTTATTTAAGTGGAATGAAAATCGAAAAGCATAACGTTGGAACATATAGATAAAATGAAGCCAGGAGTACATTTTATAAAGTTCAGCGAGGATGAGTAGTGTTATATAATATTGTACTCTTAAGAAAAAAATATATAGTATATAGAAAGAGATTCACCGAAAGCAAACATATGTAATAAACTGTCCGAAATTTTTCTGGGCTGCCGAAACCATACCATAAATAAACTTATTCTCGAGTGATACTTAATTCGTTACAATGTGTGAATCCAGTGAAAAAACCTATATATTAGATTGTTACATACAGTATAATAATAATAATAATAATAATAATAATAATAAACAACGTTTATTTAAGTGGAATGAAAATCGAAAAACATAACGTTGGAACATATAGATAAAATGAAGCCAGGAGTACATTTTATAAAGTTCAGCTAGGATGAGTAGCGTTATATAATATTGTACACTTAGGAAAAAAAGAGTTTAGTCTGCGATTTGTACGAGAGAATGGGATCAGAAAACGTCCAGTAGGTGACCTATTTGGCAATAAGTGGTGGAGTATATGATTTTCATCACAAGTTTTACCTAGAAGCTTTATTGATTGGGAAATACGCCGTTCAGATAGCAAAGGCAGACAGTCTGAAGAGCAACCAGTTCCACAAAGTAGGTAATGGAAACGACGAACGTGATCTAAGCGACCCGCCTCACTTTTTGATATATCGACGAATAGAGGTCCGCAGTAGTCCATGAGACACCTCATCAATGCAAAGTACACCAGGCGAAGATTATTGAAGTCAAGGTGTGGACGAAGGATGCGCAGCGCGTAGATTATAAATATACAGTAGCCTAACTGTCAATTCTTCTATATGTGAAATTGTGAAGCTTAATTATGCGTAAAATAGTAAGTTGAAAACTACTCACTTAAATGAGGAAGTTTCTGATGTTTGTTCGAGATTGAACTCCGCCACAGGAACTCCCCTCCCTGCTAATCCAGGTGCGAACATGGCTGCGGGATAAACAACGGAACTCGTCCCAACCACCAAACAAAGATCACACATCACCAGATGCGCATTCGTTTCGGCCAGGATTTCCGCCTCCAAGCCTTCCCCGAACCAGACGACATGGGGACGCAGCAGTCCCCTGCAGCTGCCGGATTCACATCGGGGCAGTTGATCCACGGGAATCTTTGCAGACGCCTGATTGGGATCTGGTGCCCTGGGAGAATTCAGGAGTGAGTGCAGATTCATGCTCGGCTTTCGTATACACAACTATTTCTCATGTAATTCCAAGTCATCGACGATAACACAGAAACTCCAACATCGTTAAAAATACACGACTGAAGGTATATCCGTGACTTGGTTCTTGGTGTCCAAAATAACAAAATTCAATTCCCACATTCACGGAACCTTTTCTTGCCTTCTGACTCTACAGCGCATGACTTTTATCGTCATATTACTGGAAATAAGGCCACAAAATCTAACGCACTATAAACTCTGATTAGTCCGACTCAGCTTAGATTTTATGTGATCATTTTTTATTTCCAAAGATTCCTGTTTTATAATAAATGATCATATTCAGACATACAAATTGTTCACGATGTTAATAAATTCGGTCGCTTTCAAGATTTAAATGAAAATCCTATAAAAATGGCCACAAATGCGAAAATAAAAAATCAGAAGAAATAAAATCTGTGTCAATGAATGATTCATACACAGAATCGAAACCACAGCAAGGTATTTTATATTTTGCAAAGTACAACGTGGCAGGAGTACATAAAACAGTTTTAGAATTTAAGGATATTCGACCTTTTTAAAAATAGTAACAAATTAAATGAGATTACCCCTTGTCACGTAGAGATTCACATATAGGACTGCTTCTATTTTCTTTCACCTCACCGCATTTGGTGCATCGAGTTTTAAACAAATTTCCTAAAAGTGGAAAAGTAAAGCAATAAGCATTCAAACTAAGTTAACCGAGGGGGTGGGGTCGATCTTTTCCTAAAAATACTACACAAGGATATTAGATCTGAAGTGCAGCATACAACAATTTTACATGCATATATACGAAACATGGAACAATTTACGTACCGTGCAATTCAATGACGTCTTCGGTACCAGATGCAGCATGCAACCCATCGATGTTTTGAGTAATGACAACCAATTGTCGATTTCGGCTACGCAGTCTACGCTGACAGTCTGTGATAGCATGGTGGCCAAAATTCGGTGCTTTTTGCAGAACCAATTCCCGTCTGTAATGATAGAACTCCCAGACAAGAGAAGGGTCAGCATGCATTGCTTCCGAACTGGCTAGATCCTATAGAATGGTTGAAATATAGTGGAATATTATTGTTCCTTGCACACATGTATAAAAAGACACAGTAGTTCAATCTGTTTTGAGGATCAGGGGAGTTAACGTAGAAGCTAGGAGCTCCTAAATAGCGGTACAGCTAAAGCCCGTTTCATAAAACACTGCTAAATAAGTTTAAAAAAAAATTATTGACTCGAATAAATGAAGCGAAATTTAGTTGACCACTGAGAATGGTTCTCAGGCGAAGTAAAATAGAGGCAATCATTATTACAACACCGAACCGTGCACACAGACGAGATCGAAGCGTATCTCCAATGCAGCCGCCTTCCCGTGTCCAGTCAGTTTCCCGGCTGGCGAAGTGCTGCAGCCCCCCGGGGTCCTCCTACCGGGACGCCACCTCCTTCCCTACGCGAGTCTGCGAAAAGGGTTTGTCACCCCCTCTTTTTTTCTCACGTTCGCTTCTGCTTTCACTCCCGCTTCCGCACCCCCCCCCTGCATGCTTACTCCTTTGCGTTTGCTCCACCCATGCATGTTTGTCTCTTCCTCCCGCTGTTTGTTTGTCCT
>JAUYWV010093144.1:0-14487 GCA_032274565.1 Nematoplana nigrocapitula
TCTCTGCCTGACAATCCACCTCACCCATATAAGCATTTATAATACTGCTATTTTATACTGCTCATCAGGGCTATCTTCTTTCATTTCTGTGTATTCTATCCCACCATTTCAACAGCTGCACCTCCGGACATTCTGTTTTGATATAATTCATATTCATGCGCCTTGCACGTTCATGTTATCCCATCCAACTCGCTTTTGAAATGGACGTTTTTTAGATCCTCAAACTCAGAAACAGGCGGCTGTCAATCGATCAATATTTCTTTCCATTTGATCTGTGCGACCTTACTGCGGTTTTTAAATTATTGATTAGACGTAGACTTATTGATGCTTTAATAAGCGACAGCAGGAAGAAGCAAAGGGGGAGTGGAAGAAAAAGAGAGTGAGACGGAACATATTGATTTATTAGTTTTTAGTACGATATTGTTTGTTGGTCTAAAAAGAATCCGCCGTATGAATTTTTAAAACACAACTTACAGGCTGTTCCAAAGATAATTTACAGTGTTTTGGTTTCATCAAATTACGCCAGCGTTATCGGTTGCTGCTGATTTTTGTTTGGATGTGGGGCCACGTACAACATCTGGTGTACCGAAAGAGGCCTCAAATATTGATCATCTCAAGGTGAAAATTCGTAAATTGACGATGACAGCTGAATCCTCGTGTCACATAGTCGAATTTCATCGCCGTGTTACAGTTGGTGGTGTTTACAGCAAGAAGTATCAGCGCTATTATCGTTTCACACGTCCACCAGAAATCATCTTAAAAATATTGAAATTAATTTCTACGCATAAATATTGATCTAATTACTTAACATCATTCATATTGAAGGGCATTTAATAATAGTAAACTCACCGTCAATTCAGCGTACAATATTTTTTAAATTGGCGCTCGAATTTTTGTTTGCATTGAAATATAATGAAACACAGTGCATTCACTCTAACTTTAACACTTACCTCTATTTTTCGACATTGACGGTGAGTTTCTTATTATTTATTGACGTTCAAAATGAATAATTTTCAGTATTTAGATCAATATTTATGCGTAGAAATCAATTTTAATATTTTTATAAGAAATTATAATGACTAAATAGGGGGGGGGCGAAATAAAAACACAGCCATTTTCTTCATTTAGTAGTAGTTATAAAATACCAGTGGCCCGCTGCAGCTGCGCGTGCAAGTCTTGTTATGAATAAAGCACAACGCGCCAGATATATTACGCCAGAGTGAGAGAGAAAATTAATAGATCACCTTGGCCGAGTGTGCCAGCCTGTGTGAGTGAGTGAATCAAGTCGCGCTGGCTCGCGCTCTCTCTTTCTGTCAGCAAACTGACCAATCAGTCGACGTATTCTAAGGGTACGCGACCGAGCCGACGACCCGGGAATCACGTAGCTTGTTTAATAATATAGATCCAGCCGAATTTATTAGTTAATATGACCAGTTTCAGCAGCATCGGCTTGATTTAGAGGAAAGGAAAATATGTTTATGTCACTTTTGGGACTTCCGGTACATTAAACGACAAAATATCAACTAGCCACAACCGAGTTTGACTCCACGTACAGACCAAAATTATATGTGGAAACTTTCTTGTTAATCTTTGCTCTATCAAAAACAGCTGGAAGAGAATTATTTATGCGCACCACGCATGAATGTATGGTACTGTATATTGGCAAATCAAATTTGGTGCGAACTCGCAGTTTTAGGGCAATACGTAGTGCTTATTAATCTCCGTAGAGTGTCTGCAGTCTAGTTAATCCGTATGAACTATATGGATAACAGTCTGTTCCTACATAAGCCTTTGCATTGGTAGACGGCCCATGTGGTTAATTAGGTAATTAGAGCGCAAAGTCTTAAGAGATCAGTGCAAAACAGCCTATTCTTATCGCTTACACTCATAGGCGTGCATGGTTTAGCTCCGTCGTATTTACAGTCTTTATTGAAGCCGGCTGCCTCGTCAGCATTTGGTTTCCCTCAGATCCATGATGGAGTACATCTTTACCAACCAATCGCAAAGGTGAAAGCTGCAAGTGGATGGTTTGTCTTCGCGGACCCTCTCTATTGGAATTAACTTTCAACGAATCCGCGTACAATAATTGAATGTTTAAATGAAAATCAATGTAAAATAAAATACTTTATTGACCTGACCTGACTTTTCGGTTAGCGCAGTAACCATAATCCTGGATTGTAAACTGAAAATTAAAAATACATCAGTTATATACGAAACATGGTAAATAGAACAGTACTCTCTATCTAACAGAATTCACAGACTGAAAAGCAGCACTATTATTGACATTGATCAAAACAGAACTAAGATTAACGACATTTTTCGAGAGGTGTTTAATAAAAGCCAATTCTATGACACGTCTAATTTTAAAATCTTCACTATGCCATAATAAGGAAGAACCATCAAAATTTATAGAAGGATTAAAATTCAAAGCATGATTGGACAAACCATTATACAGTACTTAGTGGAAGTTCTAATAGCATATTTTCGCTCCTTAATACGAGCGGGAATGCTGCGGCCAGTCTCACCAATATAAAATTTATCACAGTCCTCACACAGATTCTTATAAACACCATACGAACAATCTGTTAGTGGAGCGTTAGAAACCAAATTGGATTTAAAACTATTGTGATATTTAAAAATAATAGGCCAATTCAAAGAACGAACTAGTTGAAGGTTACCTGGAGTATTAGGAATAGGAACGAAAGGAAGAACCATCTTTTGAGGAGGAAGGGCTATGTTTCCGTTCAGGACTATAATAACATAGTTGAGCACGAAAAGGAGCCTTCCGGAGAATATGTTTATAGGAAAACCTCGATTAAAAAAGAATGAAAAATAATATTAATATAACCATCTAAATAAATATTACTACACACGAATGGCACTAAAAATAACCTTTAAAACCACGAAGAAATCTTCGAAGTAGTGTCCAGGACCATCACATGTGGCGTGACATCGAGGAGTTTGTTCGTGATCTTTGTATGCACCGCACCAGCCACAACTCTGCGTTGTCATATCTTTTTGATCGTAGCCTTTGATCCGCAGGTATAGCAATATTTCCGATGTTGTTAATTTATCTGATTAGTCTCTTTCTACAGTAAGTCTGAACTTAAAGTATTAGAATTTGGTCCTAATTGTGTGTTACCTTGCAATCAGAAACATTTTCCTAATTTTGCCTCTCAATTGTACAATTCTAATCTAGAAATCTTTCCTCACATTCTTTTAGCTTCACAACTTGGCTCGATTTTCAATCATTTGTCCTCCTATTGTAATTCTCTCCTTAAACACTATAATCTTGCCAATAATTCTCTTCGTAAAAGTAATTCTATGAAAATCTCCTCTGCTGATAAAATTGCCATTAGGTCAGATAATATCTGTATAAAATTAATCTTCTCTAAGATGTTTCTTCTACTTATCACTTATGTATTGTCAAGGCTAAGATGTAGTCCTCCTTTAATCGTAGTATTAATCTTCATGCTAGTCGTTTTCCGCTTAGTAAATAGTTTATTCATTCGTTTAAATCTGTTCTGCCGTCTCTAGCTAATGTGTATGGCTTACCCAAAATTCATATAAAGTTAATGCTCCTTTGTAACTCATTGTTTTTTATTTTAGCTCTCCTGTGTATACTCTTTCCAAACGTCTTGCTATTCTTTTTCAGCTGCGCTTGGTTGTTTCTCGCCTTCTTATTTTAGGAATACTGTCTACTCCGCTTAAACCGGACACCCATAAATCTATGAAAATCGTCCGGTTTATATAAAAGCCAGGAAAACCATGTTATAGCAACGTGTATTTCCTTCATGGGCTTTACCCGTGAATGGGAATCAGGAAATCCCATTTCTTTCTTAGATGTTACCATCCTGAAATCTTCTTCGAGGTTTCAATTCAAAGTATTTCGAAAATCTACACATTCCAATAGTTACCTTCATTTTTTCTCTCTCCATTCTACATGAAAGTTGTTCAATGGTTATATCTTTGTGCTCTTCGTATGTGTTGTAATATTCGTTTAGTGAATAAGATTAATTTTATTATTTTTCATTCTTTTTCTAATCTAGGATTTCCTAAACATATTCTCCAGAAGGCTCTTGCTCGTGCTCGACAAACTAATTATAGTCCTGAACTGAAACATAGCCCTTCCTCCTCAAAAGATGGTTCTTCCTTTCGTTCATATTTCTAATACTCCAACTAACATTCAACTAGTTAGTTATTTTAATTGTCCTATTGTTTTCAAATATCCCCCAATATAGTCTTAAATCCAATTTGGTATCTAACACTCCCCTAATAGATTGTTCGTTGTTGTTGTTGTTTGTTGCACCCGGACCTACTAGAGTAGTAGGTCCTTCCCCCCTTGTTCGTGAGGAATTGAGCAACTTGGACCGGGTTGGTCCAGAGGTCGGACGTTGTGAGTGTGGTTGGGTGAGTGCGGCAGTTGAATATGTGTGTGGTGTCATGGGGTGTGCAGGCGCAGGCTGGGCATGTATCTGGTGTTGTGTTGTTGATGAAGATTGTTCGTTTGGTGTTCATACGATTCCGTGTAAGGACTGTGATAAATTTTATATTGGCGAGACGCTCCGCAGCATAAATATGCTGTCATAACTTTCAATAAGTATATTGGTTTGTCCAGTCATGCTTTCGATTTTAATTCTTCTATAAATTCGATGGTTCTTCCTTATTATTTCATTGTAAAGATTTTAAAATGAGATATGTCATGAAATCGGCTTTTATTGAACACATCTCGAAAAATCTCGATAATCTTAGTTCTGGATTGATCGATGTCAAGAATGGTGAATTCTGTTAGATAGAGACTACTGTTCTTTTTATCGCATTTCGTATTTAACTGATGTAATTTTTATCGTTCTTCTACATTCTATGATTATGGTTACAGAGTTAACCGAATCGTCAGGTCAATAAAGTATTTTATTTTACATTATTCTGTTTTTTTCATTTAATCATCCAAGGAAGACAAATTCCTCATTGAATTATTGTCCGGAGATTCGTTGAAAGTTAATTCCAATAGAGAGTGCCCGCGAAGACTTGCAGCGATTGGTTGGTAAAGACTTACTCCATCATGGGATCTGAGGGAAACCAAATTGTGGACGAGTCAGCCAGGACTGTAAATACGACGGAGCTAAACCATGCAAGCAAGCCCAGACAACATTTGTTTAAAAAATAATTCTTTGTATAATGGTGAGCTAGTGTAGGTCTCGAAGACTACTTATATCTTGACTTTATAAAGCATTATGCTTATTAGTTGTAACTGCCATTTTTAAATATGTTGAATATCCGAATTCTTGATGAGCCAATTACGAGGTCAAAATTGGGTAATTATATAAGATCAGTCAAATATGATGACTAACTACGTATATATTTCAGACAAAATAATATTATTTCAAATATCAGCTTCATTCTATTAATCCGTACATGTAGGTTTTGTGCAGTTATTATGCTACAGTTGCTTAGACTTGCAGACATCCCTTTTAAAACTGTTCACCAGGCTAAGAATTTCGTATCTGTCTGTTGATCACTCTCGTCCAGTATAACTGGGCTCCAGCTTCCAATTGACATACTACCGTACCTCATCCACTTCACTCTATAACCTTCAAAGTCACACGCAATTAGTGCCAAAGAAATCCTTTCAGTGACCTGTATAAGCAAATGGAACAACGTACCGGCGAGATTGTTGGGTAAATAATTGCGCCTTTCAACACACTAGGTAAAGAATTTAAACACATTTTCACATACAATCCCGCGACCAACAAACTATCATTCTACGTATAGAAAGCAAGCAACATTTAACAACAGCACCGGGGAGAAACCGATTTAGTTTGGAGTGGATGGAGGAGAACTGAACTCTCTGCGCATAGTCAGTTTGTGCTGAAAATCTCAGTCTCAGCTTTGTGTTGTAGACCGTCGGTGGTTCGGATATTAATTTGGGGTCAGGAAGCGGAAGAGCATTTAAGCATGCTTGGTTTAGAATCTGGATTTCTTTTCAAAATTAGAAGTTGAGAAAAAAGCTTCTAGAAAATCTATCTTTGATTTATTCAGACGACTATGTTTTGTAAATCATTGTGTCAGGATTTTAAATATGTCTGCCGTTTTCTCAATACATTGGTTCGCGTTTGACAAAATCGTTCGTGCGTTTATTTAAATGTTGTTTTGACAGGATTGATCAGCCTTATTAACACTAAGCTATTCAAAAGTCAGTAAAGAATGTATATTTAGTACAGTGTTTTATTAACTACCAATAAATCAGAAGTTTTTAAAAATACATAGTTGCATTTATTTTACTTTTTATAAAGAGAAAATTACAGCACGCAATTGGCTGCGCCGCATATGTATTATTAATTGATTTTCCGTACTGACAAACTGATAAAACGATATGATATGTGATAAACACATTTTCTATAAGGAAACCACTAAAAAAATAAGATATAAAATCTAAATTTACGAATTTTGGGTTGCTGTGTTGCCATGAAAAATTCCAATTATAGCGTATAGCGTATAGGATATTGAATACCGGAGTCTTCTTGTCTTTCTGAACTTGTATCAAGTACAAATGAACTATATAGTAGCCGTGTATGTACTTCAGTATGTACTTTAGTTCAATATAAGAGAAAATGTAGGATGAAACCCGTCTTCGATCTGAATAATTAGAATTATCAATGCTCTAAATTTTTGTTACCCTTGATGTAGCAACGTACATCAATGGTATTAAAGACGTAGAGTTGTCTGTCTGAGTGTGTGTGTATGGGGGATCAATTTTGAACGGTTGATCCGACAGCAAGGCTAAGAGCAGATTTGGAATCAGCAGAGGTTCCTGCGCATGTTTTTACCTGGTTTTAAATAATTTTAAGTTTTCATTTCTATTATAAAATAATTAATAAAAATTAAACATTGTATTTAAAATATGCGATATTTAAAAAAAACATCCACCGGTTTTATTTTACTACTTATAGATTTGAGAGTAGTATACCTCGGAATGTATAAGTCAAATTGGTTACATTTCAAAAGGTCACTTCTAATGTGGTTTATTTATGACTAGGCAGGTTTTAAGCCAATAGTCCAATTTGGATTGACTACGATTTAATCCGAAGAAATTATCTCTCAGCATAATTATTCTCTCTGCTTTTTTCTACTGAATCATCAGAATAAATGATTTACTTGAAAATTTGGTTGTTTCCTGATATTTCATTGTCCCAAAGTGATGCTTATCTCTACTACAGTATATTATTCTCTGTTCTCGTTATTCCATCCGATTTTAATATTCATTATTTTGGGGAATCAAATGAATTCTTTTTATTCCAATACAAACTTCCGCTATGGGCTTCATATGCACCATACATTAGCTTTCATTGATGCTTTGGTTTCTCTATTTATAGACCACCTTCACATTTATTGAAACTATTTTTTTTATTGAAATTATGTTGTAATTAGATGTTTCTAATGAGGCGTATATAGAATCTCCTCCTCTTGAACCTTTTTTAATTATGAGATTAATGCACCGCTTGTTTTCTAAAATTGACTTTCCGAAGAGTTTTGTTTTCGTCATATTTTCCGGGTTGTTATACTAATACTGTAGTAGGCCTGCTGCTCAACAAGCCCTTTCTTGATTTTCTACCTCTGAACGTAGCTAAATGTCTTAAATTACTCCCTTCTCTGTGAGATCTCATATAGTGGCCTTCATACTTTATTCGATGGTTCCTCCTCATATAACGCCCTACTTTGGCCAAAAACGAACCGGACTTGGAGGTAATGTGTGTTCTGGGAATATGCCTCATTTCAAGGTGATTCATTCTGCTAGCAATGATATGGTGTTGTCAATTGAGGAGTTAATTGAAATGACAACGAGGAACTCTATTAAATATTCTCATTCGAAAGAAACGATGCTTCGTGTTTAGCTGTCATTATAGGGAGCTTTTGCAAATTATTCCACTGAACAAACCTCTGGTGTATCGCGTTGGCGTGATATACTGTATCATGTTATGACATTCTCGATTATGAAATGTAGTATTTTCTTCACTAAATTTACCCGATGCAATGTCCCACTTCTGACAGCTTTACATTGGTTTGTTTATTAAATTCGTGACGTCAGCTATTAATAATCAACTTGTATCATGGGTTGTAGATTTAAGGATGCGTAGTTCAAGATGGTTCATGTTTCGTCGACGAAATCAGGTGGTTCTTATTTGCCCTATTACTGTGACCTTGGCATTCCACGACAAGTTTCCCAATTAACCGCTAATAAGTTAATAAGCGACTACCATACCCATTCCATTCCAAATGTCTTAAGGCTCTAATGCTGTCAGTCTCCTCGCCTCATCAGGCTATTTCATTTCATGACGTAATCAAGTAACGCATGTTACGTTCTATCATTGTCTTGCGTAGTTTTGAAATCTAACTACTATATTTTCTTCTAATACTTCTGGAGCGCACGGCGCTTGGGAAACATATGCGCCCAATTTCTTTGCGATAACGGATCACGGGTTCTGGGTTACTGACGATATTCTCTTTATCTCGTACACATATATATAAGGGAGGTGTTGATCCTTTTTTGTTGTCCATCTAGGGCAGTTCAGGAGAACGTGTTCCGGCGGTGTCAGCAACTTCTTCCCTGCAATCCTGCAATTAGGGATCCCCCACTTTGCCAATGAACTGGAGGTAGCTTCGTAATATGGGACTATTTCCTGTTCGTAATTGGTGAAAGAGGATGACCTCTTTGCTATTGAGTTGGTCTGTGTTTGGAGGGACTGTGTCCACTTCCTTGAACCATTCGGGGTGGTTGTATTTTTCTCTGGCCTCTGTTTCTATTCGACTGGTCCATGATTGCTTCCTCATCCGCCTACTCTCTCTCTCTCTCTGTTCTGGCGTTGGTCGACAGCGGATCGGGTCTTAGGGGACTCGATCGATCCTGCTCGTTCCCTGGGATGTTACAGTGCATATTTATGTTCATACCATGCCTTCTTCGCACGCTCTCTTATAATGCTACACTTAGAAAGTGTATTTACTCGCCAATGTCCAGGACTTGTACCCGTTTCATTCAAATAAGAATACCAACCATGAAGCAGCATTACTTTCGGTGCAATATACGCTGAAGGCGACTCTTTTCTGACTTATTTCCTGTGAACTGCTTCCTATCCTGGTAATTAGTCTACTTGTTGCTATATGAATTCGTTCATTTTCTCTCAGTGAAAAATCATCCCATCTGTGCGTTCATAGTGCAGAGAAGCTTTATAAGAAGTTTTGAAGTATTCCCAGTAGAGCTATCACTTTTTGCATTCCTCATCTCCTTCTGTCCCAAATTCACGTTCTCCACATCTACTGTATGCGATTCGTTAAATGATTAGTTTAGTTTGCTTTTACCTGTAAAAATCGCCCTCCCCGCCACCTAAAGGGAGGCCGGCCGAATTATTTGTTTGTCACGTGATGTGAAGCATCTCTCTCCCGTCGCGTATATCCTCAAACCCCTACCTAACTCTCAGTTGGCTCGTGCACTGGGCACTGTGCATTTAATCCTTTTCTCGCATTCTGGCATTTGCTGATAGCGTGACGCTACTTCACCTCAAATGTTGTGTATATTGTTCGCTAGACCTGTACTTTCTCTCCTTTTCACTGTGTGTGCCTAACGAGGCTAGGAGCAATGTATATATGAGATGATAATTTTGCTGAATTCATAATTTTTTATTTAATGTCGTGCTCTGGCCAGCCGCCTTATTTTCCAGTTTATTTTTTCATCAGCGATATTCAATCTGTAAAATATTGAAGAAACGCTGCTTCTTTTTCTTCTTATTTTCTTCCACCAAAGCTTTGCCTTTGATTTGTGTCGTACGGAGAGCGTTTAGATCAAAACGAATATTGCGCAGAAATGCAGGCAAAATCTCAGTGTTCATTTAGTTCGTGGTGAGTATTTCAATTCCTATACTTTTACCTTTCCCTCTTGTGTCTTATAGAAGTTTTGGCAAATATGGCCTTCTACTTTTACTGTATTTGGATGCATGAGCTGCTTTGACGGGTGTTATGTGCATCCAATCTGTCAAATAAACACTTTTCAGTCTTGTAGAGGGATGGCCTTCTCTAGCAGCCCTCCTCAGAGGTATACATGTCAGTTGACTCGTATCTGAGGGTGTACCAGCTCCGCTGACAAGATCCCCGTGAACAACAACACTTTTCTGTCCATTAGTCGGCGTAGTCTAGCTTTTTCCTCCTTTGATTACTTCGATCTCGTACGGAGTACAACGGCTATTTTAATAGAAACCTCATTTATCTGTGGCGTCGCCATTGTTTTGTAGGATTTTCTCGTTCGATATGTGTTCTGTGTGCTATACCTTTATAAATCACATTTTTCTTGCGTGTTTAATACTACCAATATTATATAATCAATACATATAAAGCATATTATAATGAGATGTTATAAATAAAAATATCGATGTTTGCTACTGCATTTCCTTTGCTAATTAATTGTTGTCGGATAAAACAAGAACAAAGGGATCCAATGGAACAGGCAATATGACACCAATAAAATGATTGTCAGGCAAGAATGCAATTAATGTGTGTAGTGAATGTAGTATATAAAGGAAGCATTAAAATAAATAAAAACAAAACATTACAGACTTGAGAACTGCTGATGATAGAGTACCACTAGCATGGCATCACAAAGATGTACAGAAAATGATAAAACAACTATGCCAATTTTCAAAATTATTAAATTCTTTTAACGCTAAAAAACAAAGTTGTGGCAATAAGTAAAGAAAGTAATAAAGAACACATAAACATCTATACGCAGAGCCAAAACTACTGGAAATGGTATAAATACCTTGGTACTTGAATTACGGCTGATGGTAAAGGCGTCAGTGAAGTCAAAAGAAGAATAGGCAAAGCGAAAGATGATTTCTAGAAATAAAAAGAACAGTTTTTGGAAGCAAAACTATAATCATCACATTAAAGTAAAGACTTCTAATCATATATGTAGATTTTCTATTATTGCATATGGGTAATAAGACTCAAATTTCAACAACGAAATTGACAACAGAATTAGAGCATTCAAATACTGATTGATGCTTTAGAAAAATCCTGAAGATCAGTTGGACTTAGAAGGTTTCAATGAAAAGTATTGCAAATGTCAAATGATGAAAACAGAAGAGAGCCTCAAATAAAAAAACTAAGATTTGAAGTGATCGGTCGAAACTAAAAAGAAAGCCGAGAAGAGAGAGAGACATAGCATGGCGCGGCATTGTTGCCAACCTTCGGAAAGGAGACCGCGCCGCATGATCATGTTGATGTCTTCAAATATACCTTTGATACCAGTGAACACAGTGAATCGGTGTGCTATTTATTGATTTCCATCGATGCTTTACGTAGCTTATTTGTTTTCATCTTACACTTGCTATCTAAGTACAAATATCGATCTTCGTGCACTTTTTGTGGCATAGTCAGTGGGATCATTGCAATTGTAGTATGGGTCATGACTTAATAGATAATTGTCTTATGTAACAGGCAGAAAAAATAATATTTTATAAATTTGAGATTTCACAGTTTGCCTTTTTAACATATATATAGAAGACATTGTCAGAGAAACAACAGAAAACCTAGTAGCAGGAATAATGTGGAAGAATTGTCAACATTCAAAGATCTGCGGAGGACACCACAATAATCATTAAGCACAAAGATGAACTCGTGTCACTGCTAACTATAATTGAAGACCTCAGTCAAAGAAAGTGCCTTCTCCTTAATGCAAAGAAAACAAATATAATGATCTGATTATAATGTTTTTAACCTGAATGGAGAGCGCCTGGAAGAGGTCAAGAATTTTATCTACCTGGCATCAGAGGCCAACATGATGCAAGAAATTAACCGAAGAATCAACATTACAAAAACATCAATGCAAAAGATAGACAAGATCTGGAAGAACAGAGCAATCAACAACCAATTAAAACTACGATTGGCTCGGTCAACAGAATTTTCAGTTTCATCATATGGAAATATATCATGAACCATCTCGAAGAATGTTGAAAAGAAGCTCAATGCATTTGAAATGTGGACATATAGACGACTGCTGCGAGTCTCCTGGGGAGACAGACGGACAAATAAATGGGAGGTCCAACAGCTTCAATCTTAAATAAGCATCTCAACGAACAGTACACCGAGAAGGCTGGCGTCGATCCGTGAAGGTCACAGCAGCACGTCTAAGAGTCAACTGACTTAGAGAGAGAGAGAAGTCATTTTTGGATAAAAAACGAAATTGTAGGCATATGTATAACTATAAATTTCGTTTAAACTTTTAGCATTGTTTAGTCGTGGTCAAGAGAAAAGATATGAGAAAGATCGTCTTTGCGGAGATATGAATTCGAATACGCCTGCTTCGAGTGAGCTGGAGATAGCAATGAAGTCACGACAGTATCCTCAATGAACTGAAAATAGAGAAAGAGTTTCTGCTTTATATAGCCGGACACATGTGCCGTAGTAAATGTCAATTAGTGAAAATAGTAGTTCAAGGGAGCGCTGAAGGAACGAACACTCAATCAAGGAAACCTAGAATTCAATATGCTGATAACATTCGAGAATGGACAGGACAATCGCTAAACTGGTGGTCGCTTGCTGCGATTGACCGGAAAGATGGCAGGCTGTTGTCTATGAAGCAAATGAGACGTCCTACGATCAGAGATTACCATGCCGAAGAAGAATAAGTCGTGATTTACAGGAATTGTGTTGCATTTTAGTGTTAAAAGAGCTCTACATTTCTGCCACATAAATTCTAGGGATATTTCCATATGTACGTGTTCTTGATAGCAACCATGGGTTTTCGTTTTCCGCGTTAAGACGACATGTACCTATATATACAGAGATTCGTGATTTTCATTTTATGACTCTTTTGGGAATTTCATTATCATACTAGCAGCCTGTCCCAGATTTATGCTTTCCTCTGCTCTGTTCACATTTGGAATGTGAAGCATGCACATATTACTAGAAATAATTAAATTTTAGATATTGTCGCGACTTATTTTAAAATATACGTACACCTGTCCACCGTCAAATTAAAATAGATGAAAAATGTAGACTGAATTTGTAAATCTAAAACGATTATCTGAGAATTATTATAGTGATTGATTTAGCAATGATGCGAACAGGAACACTGTTGGCGACGTCCTACTTTCTTTAATGAAGTGTGACGTTTTGGCATTAGTATTTCCATTGGACAACTGCTGACGTGTGCGTTTAACCACTGTCTTGTCTGCCAGGATCACGTATACAGTATTTCCTACTGCCTTGTCCACAAGGGCATATACTGTATGTACATTTTAATAACTGTCTGCTAGTAGCTCGTGCTAGTAAGTGCCAAAGAGCCTATAGACATCCCCCGTCCCGCATTGCTTGCACACATTCCGACGGGAGATGGATGTTGATAGGAGGCTGAATTTGCGCAGTTATACATACCTTGTTTTTCATTTATGTATATTATCCAGTCTCGTCTGGGTTTTCGTCAGGATCCCCTTCTCTGTCTTGCCAGTTTGTGCCGCCTGCTTTGACTGTTTGACAAAAACATATCACTATATTTGAAATTAGCCTTGATGACTCCTGGTCATTCTCACCTCATCGACGACTGTTAGTACAGTACTGTAATCGGTGGGATACCATGTTGTAGCGTCGATTGCCAGCTTGGAGTGCCAAGTGCAGCAGTACATCGCTCGTCCTCATCCCCGACCACCATGTTCAGTCTTCTTTACACTTTGTGCTCCCAGAATCAGGCACCCCCGTTCTTCACGACTGACAAGGACGAAGTAGAGATCTTCTCGGTCGACTTGGTCAAAGGTCACACTGGTTTGGGAATCACCATCGCCGGTTATGTCAGCGCTGTACCAGGTGGTAAGTCTCAAATGACGATGTTGCACTAATTATTTCGGCTGAATAAATAGAAGTTTTTTTTAGTTTATATCATTAAAATGGTAGCTGATTATTGGTTGCCGATCATTTTGCAAACAATAGTTCAAATAGCTATTTTCATGAGCTAAGAAAAGTAGGCTTTTACTCCTGCAGTTTTGTTGGGCAGCCGAGCGAAGGAAGGGATGAACACAAACTAAGGAAGGAATTAGGCCATTTCCTCCCAAATGAATGAAGCTTTTCATTTTGTGTAGCTAGTATTTGATTAGGTAGTGTACGTAAGAGAAATGTAAAACTTATACAACTTCTTTCCGTTTGCATCGCGATATCGATTTATTTAAAATTTAAATTCAATGCGACAGAAGACGCTAGCAATTTTTATTCAACAAGCTTACTTGTGAAGAATTAAATAACGAAGAATTTTGGAACATGGATGTCGTATTAGGAGGTATGTCAAATAATATTATGTTGCGCAATCTGTTCAGAACATCATGAAATATACGAAGAAACTGAAAACGCAAACTAGATACGACAAAGCCTGGGTCGAATTTATGGAATTTCACGAACAGCCTGAATTGAACAAATTGACTGAAGAACTTTTTCTCCAGTATTTCGATTTTC
>JAUYWV010093155.1:0-23063 GCA_032274565.1 Nematoplana nigrocapitula
CGAATCCGGGTCTATACGGGCATCGGTACGTTGCTAGCACCCTACAGTGCCCGCTCCTGAGTCGCGCAATCAGCGTCTCGGCATGTCGGGATAGGTCCGCCGACTTGGGCGCAGTCGAGTAAACTCGGCAGTATACGCTCATGCACTGGAATGGGACCCTTGGCTTCCCGCTTAATAAGAGCCTAGCCGCCCTGAAGGACACCGGGACAGGGTGCTGGGACCCATCAACGTTCCGAGCGTGGTCCGTCACCTCCTTGGCCTCCCTGTCGGTGAGATTCCCGGTCAAAAAACGAGTCAGTGTCCTGACCTACCAGAGAAGATAGATAGAGAGAAAACAGAGAGAGGGGTAAGCAAAGAGGGGGAGAACAAATAAAGATGGAAAGACATTGGAGAAAGACAGAAAAGAGAGGGGAGAAAAGAGAGGGAGAACAGATAAAAAGAAATTGAGAAAGATAGGGAAGAGATGGAGAACAGATAAAGATCGAAAAGATTTTAAAAAATTGTTCTGATCGGATTTGTCAATGGACCACTATTCAAGAGTAGGGCAAGGTCACTACCGCATGACGTCAATGACTTGTTGCGGGTTATCATTTTGAGCGGGAAAATCTGTATGTACTATTTGGGATCACTGATTCCCGGTATGATGCAAACGAGTGCGGATATCGAGTGGGTTTCCAGCTGATGAGCAAAGTATGTCAACCGATGTGAGCTGCTAATTGCATGCGGAATTGTTTCGTCTGTCCTTCCCCCCTTCCAACTGACGCTTATAAGGACATTATTTAGAAAGAAAGTGAGATCACAACACTCCTCACAAATCAATGTTATCCCTAGAAGACAAACGCCAGCCCCCTCCTCCTCCTCGAAAGAATAATGCACTCCCCTTCACGCAAAGGAAAACTAGAAAACTATAACTTGTCAACTCTCCTATTTAACTCAACTTGTTGAGTGAGAACAACTGAACTCCGTCGTGGTCTGTCGCTAATTGCGAAACTAAATTCGCTCTGAATGCTGCACTATAGTTAACAACCAGTACCGGTAAGTTATTTAATGGAGCATCCTCGCCTTTCCATCCGCGTACCAAACCAGTGTTACTACATGCTATGCTACTATAAGTAGATTGAATATTATAGGAAAATGGAAATGGACAACTAAATAAATTCATCAATGAATCCCAATCATAAAATAGAGAGAAAGTCGGATAGACTCACACTGAATGATTAACCTTGGCTGTCTAGATGGAATCATAGAGTAATTGCTTCCTTGATAACAAGATCGAACTTCCAGTTGGGACTTTAAAATTAGCACATAAATCATTTCAAGCAGTCCCTCTGTGTCAGGTAAAACGATTATCAATTGTACACTGAGACTAAACTTTTTGTTGCTGTTTTATTTCCCGGTTGAGGGGGTCAGGGCCAACGTCCCGACAACCCGGAGGAAAAAGAGTAAGAAAAAAAAAACAAATAAACAGTGAAAAATATAATGAGATACAAGAAAGGAGGGGAAAAGCAAGGGGAGAGAAGAACGAAAGAGGAAAGACAAGAAAGGAAACACATATAGGGGAGAGAAAAGAGAGTAAACAGAGAGGGGGAAAGATAGGGTAGAGAAGAAAGGAATGGAAAAAATAAAAATAGGATTGGGAGAAGAGAGGAAGAAGAGAAAGAGGGAAAGGGATAAAATAAAAATGAAAATGAAAAAAGAGAAAAGGGAAAGAATGATCGAGAAAAAAGAGAGGGAAAAGAAATAGGAGAGAAAAGAGGGAGTGAAAAAAGGGGAGAGAAAAAGGAAGGGGAGAAAGAAAACATAGAGGTAAAAGAAATGGGAGAAATAAGAAAGATGAGAGAGAAAACAAGTGGGAGAAAAGAAAGAGGAAAAAGATGGGGGAGAGAAAAGAGTGAGGGATAAAAGAAAGTAGAGCGCAAAGAGAGGATATAAAGGAGGGGGGAAGAAACATGGGAGGTACCAAGAATACAGTACTTTGCATGCGGGGCAGGACACCCCGTCCCCATGAGAACGCGGCTGCAAGGGGTAGAATAACCGTGTACGTTCATCCGGTTGAAACGAAGTCTACAGTAGTAGTGTCGTAGAACACTGCATTTAAATTCGTATGCAACCTCAGATGAAGAAACCAATTCATGTTCAGTGTGGCGGTGACTAACCATACAGGTGACCAACTTTCTTAGAGATAAAAATTATTATCATTCTAAATTTAACCTTTTAGTAATCACCTCACTGGACAGAAGACTATTGACCTTAGCTTTAAATTTTTGGATAAAATACTATTGACCTTAGCTTTTAAGTTTTCACTTGCCTTACCATAGTACTGAAAAACAATTGAGGAATTTCCTTTAACTTCTCATTAGAAAGTCTCATTTATAACACATTATTAATGGCCAATTCGGCGCGCGAAATATCTAAACGAATTACAGTATTTGTAGTTGAATCGTAAGAATCTGACACACCTGTCGTGTAAAATTAGATGTCACTTAAAAATGGACTTTTCATGGCACCAAACAAATAGACCTGTCGAATTTAATTTTTAATTTTTTTTGGAATTCTACGAAATATGGTGCAACACTAGAATACTACTACTTTATATAATAAGTAGTACCATGAAGATATTTGCCGTTTTCTTGCAAAACGATCATGACTTATGATGTAAATTAGATGGAGAATAGTACATTACGCTATTGAGTGACCAGGAGTGATTTTTTGGTAACTAATCATTTTAATTGATTGGATTCGCGTTAGCGGAGCGCTGGGAGGACAACACAACTGCTAAGAAAACGAATATAACCAATGACACAAAGGAAACTTTGGTAAACTGCAACATCAATTTATGTATTGTTAATAATGAAATATGGATAGCATTCTCACACTTATTTTGTGTGATAAATCAATAATGATGAATTAATGTTGGCAATTATCTAATTTGTTTATAATTAGCAGAGAGGGGAAAAAGTTGAATTATCATTGCGAAAAGCTCAACTGGAACGCCAAAGACTCCGTCTTCTAAACAAATGGAATGCTATAAAAATGGAACAGAAAACTGAATTTCTAACTTTTCATAAAAAAGTAATGCCTACGTTATAAGTTTTCATATGCTCTACCCCTGACGTTTCGAGTCGGTTGCCACGACTTCTCTTGCCTTCGATGATCCCTTCTTCAATTGTGTGTGACCAATAAACTAACGTAAATGCGAGAAATTCAAGCTATCACATACATAGAGAAAAACGTGACAATAAGAATTAATGAAGGGAAAGTGGAGGAAGACAGAGAAGAGTCTGGGTGGATGTCTTGACCTAGATAGACACAGACAATGCCAGTTATGTTACTCATGTAACCGCTACTGGACGACTATACCAAGGGAGAATCTAGGGGGGGGGGGCAACTGGGCCATGGCCCCCCTAAAATTTTTGATGCGCCCCTAGAGAGAAGAGTTGCCGCCCTTTTCACAGCACGATTCACACTGTCTTAAATGATTCCTTCTGCTAATCTATACGCCGCCCCCCCCCCTGAGCAAATTCTTCATTATCTCAAATGACTTCATTTGCTATAGGAGAACTGTACATATATATAGACACACACGACTCAAGGCGCTGAAATTAAGTAACCTATACAGTGGTATATTACGCTCACTGGTAATTTTGCATAAAATGTATTTTACTGTTTAATGCGATGGTGTAAAAATAACGCTATATTATACTACTTATTAATTAGTAAGTAGTACTAGTAGCAAACTGAAGAATAAAAGACTTACCCTGTCGGCAATCCCGCCTGGGAGAATCGTCCGAATGACAACTCCAGTGGTCCGACTGCCGATAATGCCGAATCCGAGGCCCGTGCCATCGTTGTGTAGATCGATAATTTCAATTTGAGTCCACTCGGTGTTTAACTGATTGGGCGGGCAAGAGGGAGGAGGTGGAGGAGGATATTAACCTGTCGCCAGGATGTGCATCGCTTTGTCATTTTTTCAGAAAAATAAAACTTAGAAAATATTTTGACCACAATAAGTATGTAAAAGTTAATAATCAAAGCTGATGAAGTCGGTGACAATAGTGAATAATTCCTATAAATAGGATATTTATACTACTCTTATAGTAGTAGAGAATGAGAATTCATATTTTTTCTACAGAAATGACATGTTAGACAAGATATCCACCAGTAGACCGGTTTCGGGGTTTTGTCCCTCGTCAGTGCTGGATAGAATTCAAACCGCACCCGTAATCATTGATTGATCAACATGCTGGTTGTGCTGTATATTATGACTTACAGCTGTAAGCAGGTGACCATTGCTTGTTTCTATTTTCTTCAAATAGGATTTTTATACTACTCTTATAGTAGTATACACAGAGGACATTTGAATTTTTGACTTAATGTTATAATTGTAGACAAAGTTGTTATTTAGAGAGATCCGCAATTGGTTCATCAATTATAATGGCATTTCTCAATAGTACACACTTGCGCACTGCGCAAAGATACGAGCGTGTATACACTCAATATTTCTTTAAAACTGCCAATGGCACTATTAACCTTATTTTGATGGTGACGACTTTTGTTGTTTCCTATATAGGATGTGTAGAACACAACGGCTTAATTAATTTTTTCTGCCTACAGACAGAAAGCATAGCCTCAATACCGAATCAAGTGCGTGGCTCGGGACAATTTGAAAGCCTCGATCACGGAGGGCTCTACTGATTATGATTGAGAAGCCCCCTCCCCTATTAATTAATACAGTGAATATTAACTGGGAGCTTCCTCTTTCTTAAAGCGTTTAATTAACCAGAGTGATATGTGTTTTTTCATTTAAAAATTCCTTATAATTCCCAGAATTGACAGTTTAATGATTTTTGAGTTTAGATCACCAGCACATTCGAAACTATTGTAAAATTAGGTTATACAGCAAAAGCACTGAGCCAACACGATCAATTTCGAACAAAGAGTTCTTGTTGTGCAAAATTATCTATATGTTTGGGTTCGTTAAACGTATGAACGCAGTCATGTGACAAGTCCAAATTTTCATAAATCACCGTTGCATTAAGTCATCCAAATGAAAAAAGCAGAAAAGAAGAGTACGTATATTACACTATTATATAGTAGCAGAGAAGCATTCGCAAATACGGGATGTTGACGCACAGTTGAATTTAAGGCGAGCAGTGCGTTGTGTCTTTTCTTTGCTTCGATGCACTCTCATTCTCTTGGCAGCTCGTGACTGCAGGGAACCAGCATTGTGTTTCTTCTCTTTGGCATTTTGTCGAGAATTACAATCACTATGTCAACCTTATAATTTCACTGTAATTCAATTTCCAAGTCTGCTCGTATATTCATTAGTTAACAAATTATTCAATAATTTTAAAATCTTTGATTCTTTGTTGTTATCAATTATGATCCATTGATCTGGAATTCTGCATTCTTTAAAAATGTAATGTATAAATTTGGAGATTTTGCGTATAACGTGTAACAACAAATCGATCAGTAAATCAATAATGGGAAATGCAATATGACTGTGGTCAGTGCTGAATTGACTGCGACCGCGGGTGTTCTTTATCTGTACAAAATTTCATCAAGATAAAAAAGGGCCTCCTAAAACGGACCCTTAAAACGCAAGATAAAGCACTCATATACGGAGGAAAATTAAAAAGACATTACATGCCCTACCCCGCCATTCAAAGGGTGGGCACACAAAATTTCAGTTCTCTCCGATCGATAATCTAGGTGGAGATAGCGAACAAATAGTACAGACAGAAAATTAATTTTGGGAAGCTCTTTGTGTTATCAAAATCCGGAACATTTACATATTTATGCCGCGCCTGACTTGCTGTCAGTCAGAGTACATCCATCGTCGGTCGACTGACCACACACTGTACTCACTAGACACTCATGGGAATGCGCGCTACTGTCGTGCAACTTACACACTGAATCAATACTGAGGGAGGAGCCTCTCTATCTCTACTACGCCAATAACCTACCTCAGCGGAAAGGGGAGGAGGTGGAAAATCGATCATTTTAAAAGCGCGCGCGCGCTCACTTACATTCATTCCCACTCATCCCCCATCAATCCCCATTCACTGAGACGAAGATGGGTGAGCGAGAGCAGTATTTCATAATCATCTACTAGAATAAATCCCCACTTTGAGATCAGCGGGACCGAGGGAGATGAGTTTCCCCTGCCCCCTACCTTCCCCGCTATCCCCCTCTCCGATCACGGCTCCCTCCCCAAAGAATATCTCTGACCAGCTATCCCCTCGCATAGCGTCCTATGATTAGACGCTTCACTAGTGTAAGACACCGGAAAGATGACATTATCTTATTCTGGATTGTTAACAACCAACACAAGCGCCGCAAGAAGTGGGTCAATCTTTCCTTCCCATCAAGCGCTTGTCTGAGTGAATCTGGCGGAAGCAGGAACAACTGTTCCACAGCCAAGAAGGTGAACCAAGGACAGATACTAGAAAGAAAGCCGCTAACACCCGCATTAATTCTGCAGTGGTTCATAGGTCACGCGGGTCATGATAACCATCAGTTCCTAGATTATGTAACACCCATATCCCCATCATTCATTACCTACTGCATTCCCCAAGGAAGAGGGGGAGAGGGAAAGGGGAAGAGGAAAAGGGGAGAGGGACAGGGATGGAGGAACGTTGGTAAATTTAGTGTTGAAGAGAAGGTAACTCGCGGAGACTGATAATTAACTTTCTTGCTAATGAATAGAAAAGCTTGCATACCGATACAATTCGCACTTTCCACAAACTTAAACAATAAATCGTAGAGCCTTAGTCTGTTTTTCATCGTTCAAAATTTGTAACTGTTTGCTAAAGTACATTTGTAAATTGGCGGTGTCGAGAAATAGGAATTTTATTGTTTTTGGTGTTTTACAGTGTATACTCTGAATATTTCTATTTGTGAAACCATAAATTACTAAAAACTATTCGGTCATACAAACCTCGTCTTTCTCGAGAGCTTTCACTTCCCGCGTCAATTCAATCAGCTGATTCAACTTCTGATGTTCCTCTTCCATTTCCAGGAGACGCCGATGGACGCTCTGCTGCTCCTCGCGCACTTTTTCCAAACGCCTCTTGTTCCACTCTTCGGCGATGCAGGGACTGCTGGCCCAGTGCTGCAAGCGGACTGGCAGAATCTCGTAGATGCGTCTGGAAGGGCATTCATTGAGCAGTGGATAAAATAAAAATAAAATTTTCTGTTATACTTTCAACTGCAAAGCATAAAAAATAATCTTGCTCTGATGTTTCAGAATTGGTCCACTTTATTTAAAGAATGTCGTTACGCACTGAACGTCTAATGGAGAGGAACAACCCTTGACAAAAATGGGAATTTCTGCACATCTGGTGCACCTGATGCAATTTTTGTAAGATGAACAAGAAGCACCCCCGTGCAGACAGAACATGGGGAGACCGAGTGGTTCAAGATTGGGAAGGGAGTTTGGCAAGGCTGCATTCCATCCCCCAATCTATTCAACATGTACAGTAAAATGATAACGAGAATCGTGCTGGATGAAGCAGAATGCGGTATTAGGATAGGAAGAAAGCAGTTGAACAACCTGAGGTATGCAGACGACCACACACTTATCAGTAAGAGCAAGGAGGAGCTGGAAATTCTGTTGGATGCAATGAAGGAGAATCGACGCTTTTGGGAAGTGGTGAATCGATGGATCAATGAGGTGAAGGCTGCGATAGGTCAAACGCTCTGCACCTGAAGGACCTGGCTGAAGATCGATGGTCAGGCGTGACACCAAGGGTCGTCCACGACTTGGAGGTACAATGTGACAAGGTGTTAAGTAGTTTAATTTACTTTCAGTGTCGAACTAATTTCAGAATGCAGTGTATAAGTTGACCCTGTCGAACAGTATGGGATTCGTCATTTTATTTTTACTAATTGTGTATGCATTTCATAATTTTACTTTTCTCTTCCTCATTGAAGATTTTCCATGTGGAAGTCAGCCTCCCTGTTGTCGGGATGTCATCCATCTCCACGCCTCTTAGTCAGGATTAAAACTGAATAGTTAATTAACGTTTTTCCGACACTTAATGACGAGAGAATTGCGCATAAAAGCCGTTTGATCAGGAATCAGTTTGTTGGCTTCTGGCTCGCTCAATCTTTCATCCTAGTTCTACATACTCGGTGTGTCAGACTGGTTCTCACCTGGCCGCCAAGCGTTCTCCGCAATCGTCCGAACAGTATTTGCTTCCCGATCGCGCCGCCTTCACACAGCCGGGACCCTGACACTGCCGCGAAGTAGTCTTACCCCGCCGACTACTGGGTTCGGCCGAGCGCAGAGCTGTCCGGCGTGCAGCGGGCAGACGACTCTTGCTATTCCGAAACTAAAAATATAATAAATAAATCCATTGAATGAACATGTAAAAAGGATCTCCGATTCATAAAAAATAAAAAATACGCAATAATATTAGCTTTTTAATCACCATACTACTCAATAAGTAATATAACAATCTCACTGTATAACACTCGTCATCTTTTACATTGAAAGGCTCCATCTCGTCAACTTTTACATTGAAAAGCTCAAACTCGTCATACATCAAACATATGAATTACCTGCTGCTCATCTTTGTCACAGAGGCTATCGTAATCTGACGACGTCGTATCCTCTATGCGAGTGCTTGCCTTAGCCGATGAGAATTCAACAAGTCTGTTAGGGAGGGAGGAGAGATAGCCAATTAACAGGTACCCCAATTCAATTTAATTTAGTTCTATAGACAATCAACTTGTTAAAGTGATCCAAATCAAAGAAGCTGCTGTTAAATTCAGACCCCCCTAGGTAGGCGAATAGCCATAGACAGACAGCAGACACTTTGACCTACTTTATGCGTTGCTAAGATTAAACCGCGTGAATTTTCAGTAAATTGATTCCCGTAGTTACTGAATACGAATAAACATTTTCTCCTATAGATTTTATATTTATACATTCCTTTGAAATATTATTACCAAGCTCTCATTATTTACTTCTGATATTTACAAAAATAGAATTCATTATTGGCTTGCGCTCTTTCTTCAATTTATCAGTTTAATTTTAACATTGACCTAATTTCTAAAAAAAGCCAACGATCAATGTGACGTCAGTTATTCCGGTGGAATGTCCATATAGCTCGTTGCCAATACACGTTGACCTACTTCTGCTAAGCATAAAATTAAAGATTCCCTTTCGCGCGGGAGACCTCGTGCTCGGTTTCTGTAGCGTTGTATTGTTTTCCATACTCACTTATCAACCTTACGAATATAAATAACTTTCGATGTTATTCCTAAACCTAAGCAGTAGTGGATCAACTGGTAGATTCTTGTTCACGGATCTAAGTGCTAATCCATTTATTACGTGCCTGCTAATATTTATTCAATCAACAAGTCCTAAAATATACAGTATAAACTCCCCATTGCTCAAAGTCACTTACTGATTTTTTGTGCATCGCCTCGCTTTGCACTTGACATCAGATGATGATCTGTCATCTCCTTGACACACCTCGCATTCACCGCAGTCCTTCTCTCGCTGACACCCGGGACAGCGACACTTCTGCAGAAGGAAATAATAAAAATAAGGTAAAATTGTAACAAACTGCTACATCACTGGACACCATCGATCAGACTGCTACTGCGGAGAAGCAGCAGTAGATAACGCGATTCCGGGTGTACCAACAGCACCCAAAGTTTCCGGCCCAACTCTAGTTGACGACTAATTTCGTCCTGATTGGGACTCATCAGAGGTGTACTCTATGCAGGGCGAACCCGGCTCGACTTATTACTGGCAAGTCAAGCAATGAGCTACAGAAAATAATTTCACCACAGCTTAATGGCATCGCGCCATCCAATACAAAGACAAAGTCAATTGCATATTAAAAAATCATGAATTCTAATGTCGATAATATCGACATATAGAAAATTTTCACTATATGTCGTTAATTATAGGCCTATGTCAATTGATTTAAGGGTATGTAACAGAACTATCTTTCAATTCCTCAATGGTCTCGCGGTTAGTATATTGGCTCTCACACAGGCGGACCAGTTTCAACACTTGGTATAGGAAATTTTTTTAAATTTTGAGACAAGCTACGTTAATAAATTGAACTGAACCAAAACTCAACCTCAATTTAATACTAATTATTGTATTTGATATCATTTAATTTTTCACTTTATTCAATTAATATTGACTGTTACGTAAAATACGTAAGGTTTTCTCTACACTACTGAAATCACCCATGAGTAGTATGTGTTTTTTTCGATAATGCTACATGTATCAATATTATCGACATATAGTGGTCACCTTAAAAAATAGCCAGAACTAGGACCGAAGAAGTAAACTAAAAAATGTTCCTTATATATTTATTATAATAACATTATCATTGCATAAGCAACACCATCGTAATACAAAATTTTCTATAAAACAGTTATGTCACTGATGTCACAATGGTCAGATCAGTAAGATCTTATTTTTCACGTTCTCTTTTATCGACTCCTCAATAACTGCTTCCAACACCTCAGTTATCTTCTGTGAGGCTTGTTTCAATGCCTTCAATTGCGTAATCTCCATATTAGGATTTTTGGCTTCTAATGCCATACCACACACATCATCTATTTGTTTCTAGAGATCTTTTACTTTTGCGAACCTTTTCGAGGACTAAGCCAAAAAAGGACCTGTAGCTACCCTGAATATGGACAGCACACCTTTGCATCATCTTTGCTGAGAACAAGCGACACATTCCCTATAGCATAAAACAGCTAAAAGGTTTACCTCGCTATCAAGCTTGACAATCTTCGAATTCGACTGGCGCCGATTTTCGCCTTCCTTAGTAGTCTCTTCTTTGTCCCTCTCCGTTAATTGGGGAAGCATGTTCTCCCAACGAGCCCTCTTCGATCGCGACTCCGACTCACTGCTACTCAACCGACGTTTGGCTTTCTTCTTCTTCTCATTCTTGTCTTTCTTATCGGATTTGTGCCTGTCGTGCGACGTCTGGTGACTCTTGCCCTTTCTATCTTTTTGGCGACTGTCGGAAGATTTGTAAACAATTTTAAGTCGGGGATATCGATCTGAAACATATCATAGTAAAATATAAATAGGGAATTTGTTTAAAATTCAATGAGGCAGATGGTCTGATTTTACAGGTCTCTATATATACTTACTCAGGCATTCCTGGCAGAAAAATTTGGCAATTTTATCAGCATGTGAGGCAGTAACTTTGATACAGTCTCCGTGAAACCATTCTTCACATTTGTCACATGCACTATAAAATTTTGAAACAAACATGTTTACGCACTGTATCTATCAATATTGCAGAATAAAAATACAAACCCTTGACATTACTTACATCATAAAACGTGAAATATCCGAGGAACGACAAATGCACCACACTTGCTCATCATAATCCTCGTCATCTTCCTCTTTTGATCTGTGACTTTTCTAAAATAAAACAATTTATTTTATTAAAAAAAACATTACACCAGACTATTACTAAATACTATTTCACAAACAATGCATCTATAATTTTTTAGTAAAAGCTTTAAGACTAATATACATATAACCAGGCCTAATGTGGTTTCTAAAACACAACAAAACACTGGTTTACTCATTTCAAGAAACAAGGCTTGCCATCCTAGCATGGATATAGTGTCAGCTCAAAGAATGCTAGACAACCTTGCCACCTACGAACATAAAGTAGGCCTTGTGGTAAACCCAAGCAAGATAGAAGTCATGACTATGCCGGAGAAATCAGATGACACAATCACAACAAGTGGTGTAACTTATATCCTTCCTAAGTGGCCATTCTTTTTGATATCTTGGTGGAAGTGTCCCAAACAACAGAAATTATTTTACTTCGAATAAAGGCACTACCACGGACTGCTCTTAACAAGCTGAAACGTGTGGAGGTCTCCATTTTTTCCAAATGGCTTGAGGACAGAACAGCCCTTCTATGATGTGCCTCCAATATTTACTGGTCTCAATGTCTGTCCAACATGGACCTCTATGGGCGCCTATGTGTACAAACAATTCTACACTGGTGCTAGTGATGTCCTTTGTAACCCATGTAAGTACTGCTTGCAAAATAGAACACTGTTGAATCAAGTCTTATTATAGTCCATAGGTAACTGCTCTATTGTTAGTAAAAGTGTTTTTAATATATAGATGCAGGTTATCCTGACAGATCTCCATTAACTTAATAGGATTGGATGGAGACAAATGTACAATTGATCTACATATAAATAGATGTTGGCTATGTGTGTGGGTTTGTTTGTTTTTTATCATCTTCATTTTTAACACTATCACCCCGACTAAGGCACCATTTGATGCAAAATTTCACTGGTCAAGGCTTCCCAGTGATCGGACCATCGTAGCTACCATTGGGGTGCGATAACCTCTCCTTGAATTATAGTCAATTTTATAGTTTTTAAGGCTATTTAGTTAAATCAAATGAGTTAAAATCAAATTTCTCCAGTGATTTAAATCCAGCAAAAAAGTTTAGAAATTTAGTCTGTATTGTACTAATGAATTAATCAGGCTGAATAGGGTATCTTTGAATTCTTTTGAATATTGTGGCAGATATAGGCCTTTTTGCAAAGAATTAATTGCTCAGTAATGTTTTAGGGCAAGCCAAGCTGCAATGAGTTTCTAGTTAATTTAAAAAAGAAAATGTCTACTATTGTCTAATTGCTATTGAATTATTTAAGAAAATTGAAGTTATTTTTGCTTGCAATAAGGTATCTTCCTACTTTTTGAATAAAGAGGTTATTTAAAGAACGTTTAAAGGTTGGGTGGTCCAAATATTCAGTTATCTTGAAAATCCTGATATTCCTATATAGGAAAACTAAAAGACACCTGGCTGTAAGGATTAAGGAGCATATATCTGGTAATTCTGGGGTTAATCCCCACCTTTTATAATATATGTATGAGTTATTCGAGCATTACTCCATCAAAACAGTTTCAATCCTGGACTCTTGTAATTGCAATGAGGATAAAAGCATATAATCTACCTCTTAATAAACATTTGTTCTATTATGGGGCTTCCTATATGAGCCTTAAACTATTCTAAATGTTGTGATTTGTGTCTTGTTTGTTGAAATTAGTATTATTTACTTTGAAATCTGGTTGAAAATGCCTATTGATATAGGCAAAAACTAGTAACAATAAATGTTCATAATCTCATCTGTTATTCTTTTCTGTTTGAAACTTTATTTGAAACACATCTCCACTCTCCCTGAACTGTAACTATGCTCTACTTTTGATTTTGTAATGTTTTTAATCTAGCTTTTTAGGAATTACTAGGCAATGTACTTTATATTATAACATAACTTTAAGCTTATTGCAATTCTGGTAATAGTATATTATATGACGTTATTGAGTAATTAGAAAAATTGATAATTATGTTTGAAATATGGAATTATGCATATTGTATATATAACTTATCTTATACGACTACAAAATGAGAATTTATTGATAAAAATATATATATTTACCAATAGTATATATATTGTTGGTAAATAATGCATATTGCATTAGCTGAATAAGTACAATATAATTCTAATAATAAGATTATTTCTTATTGAAATGCTATTAGCTAAAAATAGTATATAAAATTTGCACATTATATAAAAAATAATATTAAGAAACATTAGCACAGGGATGGAGCCACAGGGGTCATATACCCACTCTCTCCTATTTTTGACAGAGTAATAATTTTTCATGAGTAGAATTTTATACTCGCCAACAAAAATGGATAACAGATCTATAAATTCTGGCTAAGAAGCTCATAAACTCTATCTGTATATTGTTGTCCATATTCCACCAAAGATGCCTGGCTTTATCAAGATATATAAGATGTTGCAAAATTTACATATTGTTAATATAGAGCTAGCTGCCGATGACTAAGCCTCCTCCAATCAATGTCTATATGTGTGAGTCAAGAGATCAACATGGACATCTGTCAGGCTTATTTGAAGGTGACCATGACTAAGGAAAACCTTTTGTCTAATAGAGCAAATGCTCAAGATGAATTCAAGGAATTGTTCAGAAAGGCTACAGATATGACTAAAACAGATGGAATTATAGTTGATATGCCCAGGAAAGTAAAACAATAAATACTAAAGTCTAATGTGGAGGCAGATACATCTGAGCAATATTGGAAGAGGACCATCTTAGTCCCTTTTATTAATTGCCTATCCAGCCAACTATGACAGGTTTCATTGTAGAAATGCCTTAGCAGTGACAGCTATAAAGCTTCTTCCCAACCATGTTGACATATTGATACTCCAGGATGAGTAAGCTATCTTGGAGCATTTTGGTAATAACCTTCCCAGTCTGTCATTATTCTTATAGGAATAAGGGCTATTAAAATACCATTGGTCAACTGAAAAAAACAAAACTAACAAAGCCATAGATACATATGCTCAAGAGAATGACCAATGATGTACTTGAAAAGCTGTTCCCAAATATTCTAATAATCTTTCATATTCTTTTGATTATCCCAGCAATACGTGCAACTGTAGAAAGGGCAAATTCTGTCCTCAGGTATGTGAAAAATGTGTCAGAGTTCAATGAATGAGCTATGGTTGAATGCTATAATATTGATTTTGAGCAAATCATTAACATGTATGCTATAAGGCATCCAAGGAGAATGCGCTTCCATAACCCCCTTGGAGGAAATTACTATAAATATAAAGGGTAAGAATCATTATAAATGGAGCTTTTTTGGTAGTTCCCCCACATTCATAACAAACTGTATAAGAATCATAAGGGTTATCATTAGAATACCATGGAAATAAATGTTAGTGTATTTAAACCAGTGTTGAAATATTATCTATATATTTGCTTCAGTTTACTTGTCAGCCATCCCATATTTGATTTGAAATTTTTTTCTTTTTCTAAGTTACATCGAGTCATTTCTGGCTTCTGGTGACCATATGAACAAAGTCACTCCGGGGAATAATATAAGGTGACCACTATATATCGATAATATTAATACATGTAGCATTATAGACTAAATACACATTGTATACTACTCATACGTGATTTAAGTAACAGAGAAAAATATACATATTTTATGTAACAATCAATATAAATTGAATAAATTTTAAAAATTAAATGATATGAAATACAATAATTAGTATTAAATTGAGGTCGAGTTTTTGTTCAATTCAATTTAGTAACAGCTTGTCTCAAAATGAAAATTTTTTTTTTTTAATTTAAAAAAAATTCCTAGACTAGGAGTTGCAACTGGTTTACCTGGGTAAGAACCAGTATACTAACCGCTACAGATATGACCTATAGAAAATTACAAGTCAAAATTAACAAAAGTGACTTTAAAAATTATAAGATTTTAAGGTCTAAATTTGGTCGCCCTACTTACCAGATGTCTTGTATGCTCTTAATTCATTGTACAATGTTACTATTGATGTCTGTCAACAGATAAAGATTGTACACATATGAATAAATAGTGCTGTTACATACCCTTAAATCAATTGACATTGAGGTCTATAATTATCGATAAAAAAGTGAATTCATGATAATATAAAACTCCATTCATTTAAATATACTAATATTTCTTTTCACGTAACTCTAATGATATTACTTCAAGGTCATTTTTATATGGTTGTTCTAATGGTTTGTTATAAATGTGGGGGAACTACCAAATAAGCCTTATAAATATATATATGCCTAGACTTTGGATGTCACTATTATTTATTTTGGTAAACATGCAATTTACATTTAGCGTCGGAAATATAAAAAAAATTTTAGCGCTATTTTTAAATTTTAAGATAGCTGGATGACCTCAAGCACAACAAAATATTATACCTGTTTATGAGATTCTTGATAATGATCTGTGGATGAGAGCCAAGAGGAAAATTCGTAGATAGTTTGGCACATCAAATGAGCTGTTTCCAAGCTATCTTTATAAGTTTATGTGGCATAATTTGTTCAAAAATAATGTCTTTGGTAACAATTTGGCTAGTAATTGCCATTTATTATGTTCTCTACATAACATCTTTGGTAACATTTTTGCTTGTATTACCACTTATTATGTTGTTTAAATAAATATAATTTGGATTGAACTTTTTATTTTTATTTCCGACGCTAAACTGCAAGTTTACCTTTATCTTGTTAAGAAATTGTTTGTAATATGTTATGTTTACTGTAAAATCTTAATTAAATATCTCTCTAACATTTTGAATTTTCAATGTAATAGCCACTACCTTAAAAATAGGGGTATACGCAACCCCTTTTTTGTTTTTAAGAATCCTGGATACGGGAATGTTAGCATATGGTACGTTGACCAATTAAATTATTTACACCTTTGGATACAAAATTTCAATTCGACAAATTGTACATATAGTTTGTAAACTATACAAATTTGCCATAGTGTTAGAAACGATGATTAAATCATTAATTATATTACCATGATGACATTTTCATCGAACAAAACAAAGTATACAAAAATTCCGCTATGGCCTGATAACAGAAAATTATAACAACATTGTGATTTGTGCGAAAAACAACGAAATAAATAAAATTGAGCAACCAGACGTTTCGTTTTCACCAAGACAAGCGCCAGGCTCTCCTTTAAATTATTTCAAATCGTTCCGAATTTTGAAAACGCTGTAGGTTGTTTAGTATTTTGGTAAAAATTTCTTAAAATATTTTTTATTGTGACTGACGACAACCGTTGTGCTGATGAAAAGCTGACAAGTAACTGCCAGCCCTAGTTCTATCGACAAACATAAATTTCGGGATAGAGATATCAACCTGCTTCTCAGTTACGGTATATCAAACAACTTTTGTTATAGTTTTATCGGAAGAAAAAAAGCAACTGATTTAAGTGCTATCTTTGGGTCACGAAAGTCATCACGGACTGATAAATTCATACCTTTAAGAAAGATGGCTGTTGTCACTACTTATCCTCTTTCACACTATAGTCTAGTTAAATAGATGTAGGTCTTCACGTTTATAGTTGTAATATGACGGTCACGTTTCTGATGTATTGGTTATTTCCGTTGATAATAGTCAAGTTATCTGTCCCACGTTTAGCAATTTTTCCATTGGAAACAGAGAAATTTTTACATCACACAATATGGTCATATACACACGCGGAAAGGAAGGATGACACCGTACACTGCCTCAAGTCCCAGTACTTAATTTCTCTTTTCAACGAAGTATATGTGGCGAAGTATATAAAAGCGCAGGACTATTTGATATTGCTCAGTAATAGATTGACACGCATTTCTTGATTGAGTAACCGGACATACAAATAGATTAAGAATATTTCTTATCCTTCATTTGTATCTTCGTCAGACATATTAGAAAGCAGTGTTTGTATGACGAAGAGATATATACAGCAAATTAGGAGAATGTTATTATCTTACAGACTTGCACTATACTGTAAGTTTGATTGCAACGTACCCAATGATATAAAATTATTTCCTGTGATTGTGCGTTACTTTCTTCTGCTAGCAGTGACAATCATGAGATAATAGATTATATTGAATCAGGCTACACACCCGTTAGTGGAGCCGCTGCTCCCGTAGATCACAAGGTCAACGCCACGGAATCCTCCAGAAACACAGGCAGAGGCATGGCCCCGCCTCAAACGCGCGCAGTCATGAACCTAAGTAAACAGGGTACATCTAGAGCTAGTGCTCTAGGGTCTTCTCTTCCTCTCCACAGCGGGAACAAAGTTATCGCGTTCTCGGGGAACTGTTGGGGTCTGGTGTGGTAATATCGGGTATGTACACCATTGGTTTCTATCACTGTTCGTATTCTTCTTGGCTTGCTATCTATCAGTCGATCGAGAGTCTCCTAGGGAATATTCTCCCAGTCCTCTATTATTCATCTCTGAAGCTGCTGTAAATTTCCTGACGCTCCCAGGCGATTCTGAAGGTGACACTTGATGATGTCCTATATATGCTCTATCGACCATTATTCTGGAGAAAATCGGAACATTGAATCATCAGTTCAAACAATGGGATTCCACTGAGCACGCCATAAGCACTTCGCCATCGCGCATGTTTTTCTGGCCATTCTATTCTGTGTTAAGAGGTGCGTCTCGGGAACACAGTAGTTGCAAATACCTCGTACACGGAGACGCCTATAGACAATAAAAGCAGTAACTGTCTGATATTACAACCGAAGAAGAATTGAACTAGATGAAAGGGGATTCGTCCTTGCCAGTCTACCCAACAGCCTGTTATCAACTGCGGAAGTAACAGTAAACCAAATAAGTCATTCTTATCACTATACGGTAGCGGGTGACGCATAATGAGCAATGGTCTACACGGGCAGGAAACACATGTGTGGGAGTACTGATTATTCACCGTGAGGGTGTGACTATTGGTGACTGCAGTTCGCGTTTTCGAGAGTTGAAGCAAACTGGGACGCCTACAAGTTGAATTGAGAGGTGTCCCATTTTTTGTCAAAGAGTGGATACCTTTAGCCATCTCATGGAGGCTGCTGCGAGATACGTTTTTACGTATTATGGCGAATCTCGGCCTTCAAGAGTCTCCTCTTCGTATTAGAAAGAAAGCCGTAGAGATCTCTCCAGTGCTGTGGCCGATTCACGCCGGATTACGGTATGAAATGAAGGGAAACCCGCCTCAAGACGCACGGATTCGATAGGCGCAGTCTCATATAGGCCGATAATGAGCCTCAGGCACTTATTCTGCACGTCCACTGCGAACATAGACAGCTACGAAAGCCATCCATCCCCACAGTATATAGGGCAGTACTAGAGGGGACAATCTGGTACTTCGCCGAAACAGACGCGCGTTCCATCCCATTCCCAGTCGCACTCAACGCACTCAAGACTCGGCTATCCCTCACCATCTTTGTAGCCACCCTATCCGCCTAGAAGTGGAAGCTGAGCATCCCGTAGTACATCACGCCCAAGAAAACGGGGTTAGGATTGAACCAACTAAGACTATAGCCCTCCACTTCAACCTTGGAAACCCACCTGCCTTCCCTCGTATCCTGGCTGTAGAAAGTCATCTCGCACTTATTCAGATTGAGAATGAGCTTTTTCTCCCAACTCCACCTTAGACCTTCGTACACAGCAACTCCACTCCCTTATCTTACAGGCCACCATAGGCCGAGACCTCCTTACCGTGGAAGGAAGATCAAACCATTGAGTCATCAGCAAAAAGAACTTCGCCGTATATCATCATTTATCAGACTGCGGGATCAACAACAAGTACTAAGTACTTTTAGGATCGCTATTATTGTCAAAATATTAAACAAGACTGTTGACAACCGCGTAATATCAGGATAATTTATTATATGCCTATTCAGCAAAATATCTAAATAATAAAAACTATTTCACTGAACAAATGTTTGTATTATTATCAGGGACGGGGGCAAATTAGAAGACCAATTTTAATGTTGACAAGTGGGATATACATACATCTCATGGTTATATGGAATTGATTTTGATGATTCAAATAATCGATAATGAAATAATAATACAGCTATAATGTTACAATATTCCACGCGTAGAAAAGCGGAAAGACCAAATCAGAAGTATACATCAGCAGCTGGCGGTTGAAGGCAGAGGTACACCGCAGTTACAGACACACAATAAATGTACGTATATCTATAGATGTACTGTAGTGTAAGCGAGGGATAACCATCACAAAAAGGTGTTTCCACATTGCAGTCTGTTGCAACGAATATGGCACAATAAAATGCTCACTGCTATAAATGAGCAGCAGTTGTGTTTTGTTTGGTTGGATTGTGTTGTCCACTGATCTATTTTTTTAAAATTTATACAGGCGATACTGTTATCGATTTTGCTCTTAAATGAATCGCGCGCGCAAAATTCGGCAAAAGGGGAGAAAAACACAAAAACTTTAATATACACCGAGAGCAGAAACACAAATTAGTGCGCGTGATTATGTATGTATAAAAGGCGCGACTTGGCATCGACTAGAGAACGCACTATTTTTGTTGTAATGAATAATAGAACAACATTCCCTAGTTAATCACAGCATATCCAAATTATCCATTGACATTCCCTTTTCGTCCATGAATGGAATTGCTTTCGAATCGTACCATTTTCGGTTTTCTTGGTTCCCTGTAAAACACCATTTATCTGTCTTTGAATTTAATGAATATCAAGAGGCACCGCTATTCGTTAATTAATGCCACATTGAAAGATGGGTTATGCACTTTTATATCCACCGCCTCATGGATCGCCATTCCCAAGTCATCACGTGCTGATCTAGTGGATCAACTTGAACTGGTTTTCATTCCCAGAGCAAGCCGTAGAGTCCAGGAGATGAGTGCTCCTTCATGCGTTTGCTCAAATGTCGAACACATGAGGATCCACCTCACAAGTAAAAGAATAAAAGCCATTAGACATTTAAGCAAAAGGAGTGCGGTCCTTGAGTGCAGTCTACGCGTACTTCATGGATTGTACGGCTTGCTCTGGGAATGATCCCCAATTCAGGTTGATCAACTCAGCACGTGATGACTTGGAGATTGCGATCCATGAAGCGGTGGAGATAAAAGTGCAGACCTCATCACTCTTAATCAGTTTCATCGTGCAAAAATACCATCGCAACATATTTCCCTGTATTCTAGAAATGGTCATCGAACTTTATACCTATAGTTATAATAATGAAGAATAATGACGGAATCTGCACAGTAATATTACTCTTTATTTTAAAATTTGTTTTATTGAACTATAATATTTAATATCCAACTAGTATACTAAATCTTAACTTGGTGGAGGTTTCGAAAGTGAAAGTTACCACCGTGCAAGATGCAAAGAACACAGTATTCGAATGCTATACGGTTGGACAATTTAAGAGAAAAAGAAGAAATATTGAAGAAAATATCAACAAGGTTGAGAGAAAGGATCTAAATGTGAAGGCTACATTCAATAAACATAAATTCTATTCACTATAGAAAAAATCTTAGCAAAGAAAATAAAATTAGAGCTTTTACTGCATTCATTGCATTCAGTTTTTCTCTAGAACTCTGAACTCTGAAACAGTAACAAACTAATTTACACTGAAATAGACACTTTTCAAATATTTTAAGACGTAGCCTACATTAAGTATAAAATGGTTCCAAAGGATCAGCAATACAGATTTATATAATAGGTTCTATACGAAACCTTGGAGCCAAATAATGAAACAGAGAAGACTTAAATGTATAGGAAATATCCTAAAGCAACCATCTGCAGACGCTACTTGGCTGTTCAAGATTTTCTGAACAGGAAACAAAAGGTCAAACGTGTCCAGTGGTGTAAGAATCATCTCAGAGACGACTTTGACAAAGTCAATTTTAGTGGTGAGTGTGTTATTTCTCTAAGGCGATCAAAGTCAAACTGCCTTGGACGTGTCATTCTGTACCGAAGGAGAGGTGATAAGCTGAGACTGGAGTGCATCTTTAAGGTTACAGAAGTTCGCGAGAACATTTCATTTGTGTTTGGGGCTGTATGTTTGCTCAAGGTTTTGGGTGTGTGCTTCATAAATGGGACCATGAATGCTCAACTTTATATTCAAACACTGGAAAACTTTTTACTGCCAAGTTTGGAACTGCTGGATTCACACAGTCCAGCACAGATAATTTTTCAACATGATAACGCATCCTGTCACACGGCTCGTTTGACCAAAATTTGGTTAAGAGAACAAGATTTTGTTGTGCTGGACTGGTCTCTGTACAGCCCCGACTCGAATCCTATTGAAAATCTATGGGGATTGATAAAACGAAAACTTCGCCAAGATCCACCTACTACATGTGAAGAAGTTAAAGAAAGATTTCATAAGATTTGGCTGAGTCTTCCTAAAGAATACGCAACTAGGTTGGCGAGAACAATGCCGACACGATATCGACTGGTGATCAAATGACGCGGACTACGTGTGTAGATCTACATCTTGAATGTTACCAATTTTTGTGCCATGACATATTGTAGCCTACTTGGTATTTTGTATTGCTCATGCATTTGGCAGATGTCAAATATTATTAATGTTCTAAAAAATAGTTATTTCGCTTACGACTTTGGCTTAAAGAAATAATTTAATTGATATGTTACAGCAATAAAGCGTTTAAGATTTAAATGTTTCTAAATGAGCAAGGATTATGAAACAGACTATAGATGGCACACAATCTTACTAAAAACCTCTAAAATTCCATAAATTTTTCAAGTCCTATTTTTTCATTTTGTCTTGTTGCTACTTCTGAGTGAGGCCAGGTTATAGTGGGTTTTATAAATGCTTTCTTTACAGCTTGTTTGAATTGTTACGATACAGAGCAAAACCAATCAGGCGGGAAAGCTCACTTGGATTGGATTGCATTACTGAACTATAATATCTTACTGACATTTTTCAAATTTCAAATATGACGAACTTATACGCCAAAGATGCTGTCCACTCGACAGGACTATTATTTACCTTACCGAGTATTACAGTTTTCTGGAAGACATAGAAACGTCTAGTTTTCAATTTTCTTTTTAAATAATACATTATGTAAAACACAGTTGCAGACTTACTCGTTGGTTTTGCTCTTGGACCACTGACAAGTTCACTGGGCTTATCATCCAGTTCGGCGAAATTTTCTTTGGCATTGTTTGGTTGAATAATGTCCTCCTGCACGATACCGTCTTCATCCTGAAAGCATCGTGGGACAGATAATTAATTTTAATTCAGCTCAACTACGCATAGTATATTGTAATTGCAATAATGAAGTAGTAATGTAATAATAATAGGGTTTTTAGGTTTCATTTTTATGAAATATGTGACAAAACGTTTCTTTTACGACCCAAAATGTTCTAAGCTGAGCATGCCGTTTTGATGCAACCATAGTCAGTTATAATAAAATACCAGTGGCCCGCTGCAGCTACGCGTACAAGTGTTGTTATGAATAAAGCACAACGCGCTTAATTTGAGTATCAGTTGATGTGCAGCGTGTGTTCGGCGTACGTTCAATCGCTGGTTTGAGGGGGTACAACAATGCAAAGTATCGGGTCGCTGGCACCAACGGTCCGGCTGCCCACCCGGAACAAACAAACTCTGCCCGATAAAAACGGCCATTTCACACCGTTTTTAGCCTCCTTGACCTCGAC
>JAUYWV010093156.1:0-14485 GCA_032274565.1 Nematoplana nigrocapitula
CGCCATGAATAACATAATTTCTCCGCGGAAAATGAGTGAGAAGCAATTTTTCACAACCCTTATAGGGTTTGTTTGCTTTACCATAGCGCAGCTCCATCAGACGATTCCATTGGGATTTCATTAGCGATGTTAGCATGCCTTCCTCGACAGTCATTTGTTCGGGTACGACTAAAAATTATTATTAGGAATGTTGTTTAAATGCCATATACTGTATTTCAAGAGTTGGTTAGTATGTACATTTAGGTTATTGTGCTCACTTTGAGCAAATGAATTTTTGGCAGATCAACTTCACAGAAGAGGAGTCGGTTATATGTGAGTCCAATGACAGATGGCGAGACGATTAACAACTTCGATGCTCCAGAACTCTTGGGAATTAAAACGTTCTATTATTTCACTCTATGTTTTCGAGAAAAGGGATGGCCACAACCGTCTTGTAGTATGTTTAGAGGTCCATCGCTTTCATGGTTTGATCTAAAGTCAGAACGAGCGAATTATAATTTTTAATCATAAAAATAAGATAACATAGGAATATATTGTATTATATTTAAAGTACACAATACATACCTGTGTATTTGTCTGCCAATAGTTCTTGGTCTACTTGGTTCACAGCCTACGGTAGCTGCTAATTCGACGGCTTGATTATACCATAATGATGATATTTATCAAGATTGCTCCGAATTGAGTGCAGCTCTGTCAGAGTATTTGCGATCAGTTGAAAGGCATAAAAAACATCATGGTCTCAAGGTTAAAGTTTAGCTGCTAAACCCTGTAGACTTGAGACATTCATCGTAACAACAAAAGTACATATTGTTCTAAAATTGGTGAAAGTTGTTTTCAATCCGGGCGATCAATGGACAGTGACCCAAAACCTCGAGAATAGAATCACAGCGTTTGAATTACGATGCTTCAGAAGATTGCTGCACATTCCCTACACTGCTCAGGTAACTAACGAGGAAGTCAGGCGACGTATAACAGCGCTGATGAACCTTTTCTCAAGACAGTGAAGAGACGAAAACTTAAGTGGATTGGCCACGTATCACGTCATCCTAGCACCCTCAGTCATACCATACTCCAATGCACAGTTGAGGGAACTACACCCCAAGGAAGGCCGAAGACGAACTGGATGAACAATATAACATCCTGCTCATCCATTAATATAGAACAGTGCAACTCATCCGCGCAGGATAGATCAATGTGGCGAGGTGTTGTGCATGAGCAAAGAGCGCCCCAACGGCCGTTACAGACATCTACGGGATAATGTGATGTAATGTAACCAAAGCTGAGTCTCTTGAGCAGAAACATTGTGAGTCGAAGATATGATTCAGCCACCTTCAAACCAGATTTGAAATCGTAGTAAATCATCGCTCTGAAGTGACATCTTTCTAAATTCTTTTTAATAGATTATGGAATAATGAAGCAAATTTCAACTGCTGACATAGATTTTTTAAATTTAAATTTTGAAGCTAACCAATGTGATACGGACTTCAAATTTTCACTAATATCTTAGAGATTTCTATATGATTAAATAAAATGCATATGTAGATATTGCATGCATCATTATGGGTACATATAGATTATACGAACTTAATGAAGCACCGTGACGTCCTCAACACTCGCCCTCCACCTTGTTCGGTTTCTGTGTCTATTCTTGCATCTGTCAGCCTGTCCATTCCTTTTTATGTCTTCCATCCACATGACTGTACCAAAAATGAAATAAATTCATGTTTGAGTGGAGTGTTTAGAGATTAAATGTGCTGCCAGTCAGACTGAATCAGTTTTCTTTGGGTATAACATATTTAAAAATTTGACTTTCTTGAAACCACCAAAGGAGTTCCCCACTATTAAAAGTATGATGGCTCAGCTTTTATTTATTGTGACAGAATGGAAGCTGCTCTGCTGTTTTCCCATAATTTGGGCCGATGAAGTAATCGCAGCTATTGGAGTTCCAGAAGACCAAAGGAGATCCAAACTGCCACTCCGAGTAGCCAAGGAAATGATATGGAGACAGATTCGGAAGAAAAACGGATACCAGCACGCTTCAACAGAAGTTAGACAAGAACCATAATCAACACAAATTCTTATAATGTTGAAACTGTGATACGTTTTAAATACCAAAGCAAAACACAAGCAAATATTGGTAACATGTCTTGTTTTTTACAATGTTTTCTACAACGACAGTTGTCTTCATTGGTAACGACTCTCACTGCTACCGAAGAGACTTGTTCGTGTGTACCAAAGATTTGAACGTAGACAATTTCGTTTATTTCAGTACTTTCAAAGCTAAATCCTATTTTTCTCTTAAAGATGTGACTGAATTCGGTTTGAAAAGTGGTACGATTTACAAATTTTCTTTTTCCTACACTGGAAAACCCAAACGCCACATGTTCAAACGAATTCAGGAACATTGTAAAGGTAATACGGTCATTCTTTCTCATTTACCTTGTTACCTGGTGCCGTCAAGTCAATACCGACTTTTAGCGACTCCCAGGATGAACTTCCTTCATTTCACTCGATCGTTGGGCATTCTTATTAGATCTTCTATTGCTCTTCCGGTGTTTCTTCTAGTGCATTTAACCTCATGTAATAACTGTAGTCTTAAAAATTCCTTTTTCATCAAAGATTCTGCTAAGTAAAATTAAAGATGCCCTTCAAATAAAGTTAAAAGTCTACTATTAACTCACAATTGTACAAAATTCTGGCAGTCAATTTTCTTTAAAGGTATTTGAGTCTTTCACCTATTGCTTATCCTATATGTTTGTGTTTTATTGTATCAATAATGTTCCCTGTCAGTGTGGTTACATTTTAAACTTTGCCTGATGTCGAACCCGTTCGAAATATACAGTATGTTATCAATTATTATAATTACACTCCGAAAAATCAATCATTTAAACAAATTAAACTGAACTTTCTATCAGCGGAGATAAAAACAGTGAGCGTTACATTTAATGCTAACCTTGACTGGAAGATCAAATTTACCCAAATCAGAAAAACAATTACTCAGAGATTGTACCAACTAAGCAAACAAAAACCTCTTCTCCAGGAAACAGAACTCATTTGCATATATCGGGAGTTTCATAGAAAAGAGTAGTCATATAGGATGCTCGCATTCAGTCAATAGTTGTAGTTTTGCACTCTCCTTTCAAATATACATAACGTACATCATGGCAAAATAAAAGTCTCATAAATGAGCACAGCGGCATTGAAATCTAGTCGCTGTTGATGGTCAGGTGTTCCTCGTTGTCATCCTAAAAAACGAACAAATCAGTTTTGCACCATGCTGCATCGCAGTACAGACGGTTACTTTCTTGTACTCTTTTGAAGTACTCTTTTCTATGAAACACCCGGTATAAAGCATACTCCGCAGGAGCATCATAGAATACGCTGGACCACTGATGTCATGGTGAGTATATATGCGCTTAACAAAGAAAAATTGAAAAATTAAATATACTTCCCAGATACATACACCACACAGAAGAGATCATAGAACCCTTGGAAACTGACGTGTCACCCAAGCAAGACATATTTCCTTGAAAGCTTCTAGGTCAAACTCACACCTTCTTCGACATCTCATCCCACCCTCTGCAAGAACAAACAGACGTCTTCAATCGTTTATCCTCCTTGTAACACTCAATTTAAATGCAAATCCCCCTTAGTTATTCTTCAAGTGGTGGTCTATCTCATTCCTTCTCTCTGTTATTAACGTTTTTATTACATGTCATCTTAATTATTAGTACCTAGATTTGCCATGTGGTACATAAAATAAATATACATTTACTTATTATTTACTTACTTACTTAAGTTTAGGTCTGAAGGAGTCGACCGGAAACCATTAAGGCCCACGATGTGGCCGCAAGGACTGTCCATTCCTGCTTTTTGAAAACGTATCGCCACAGACTCTGCAAAGCAGAAACATGTTACCTGTTGTGAAGAATGCGGAGCAGCCCCGCGGAGACAACGGAACATCTTCTGTGCACCTGTCCTATAGGTGAATCTCCCTTAGAGAGCGATGGTTTATTGGTCAGACTTTCGAACAGTCCAGCCTGCGAGGGTCAGTACCAGTGCAGCAGGCGGCTAAGTTGAAAGGCGAGAGTGATTATTAGGACCGTAGAAATATTGATTTAAATTTCTATGATTGGAACAACCAACAGGTCGAAATAGACTGTCGTGCACTCAAGCTTAGCTTTCAATCACACAGTCTACAGTTTGGTACATTAAATGCAGAGTTTCGTTCACATTTAATAACTCCATAAGCAATCGATTTAATCCCTCGTTCAATGAAAATAGAGATGAAATTATTCAATTTACACTGCACTGAAAATTGTGGGTTGAATCAAAGAATATACTTTATATTCGATAACGTTTCGTTTCAAAACAATACGCGCGACAATCACTGTAACAATGCTTTATTTCGGACCAACTCTATTTTTCAATCCAATTGAGCAGTGCTTTTCGAAGTGTAAAGCAACTACAAAGCGTTTTTTGGCTGAACGGCCTCTTCAGTTAGCACAACCTCGTCCAACCTCGCCCACGTGGTGAACAAGGAGCATTCAGAAGAGATATCTTGCGAGAAGGGATTGAAATTTGTATGGACTTTATCGCCAGGAGGGATGCGGTTAGCTGGACCCGTCACTCGGCGTCACACATGCCACACTGTCGGAATGGAGATTTAATGTAATTTGGTTTGTTTCTCAAACTACTGGTACTGATGAATGCATTTATTGTTGAGTTTTGATATTTGTGTCTTTGAAATATATATGTTTTAATTGAATGATTACATCTCTATTTGCATTGAACGAGGGATTAAATCGATTGCTTATAGCGTTATTAAGTGTGAAGGAAACTCTGCATTGAATGCACCAAACTGTAGACTGTGTGATTAAAGCTAAGCTTGAGTGCACGATTGTCTATTTTAGCGAGAAATCCTGTTTAAAATGTGAATTCGATGTGTCTTTCTCAGCGTAATCGCGCGATGGACGTCTAAATAGGTTTTTCTTACTTTTTATAAAAAAATCGATTTTTTAACATCGTACTCTAATTTGTATAGACAATTAGAGTACATAATCTTACATTATGCTGTAGGTACTATTCTACGTTTATCAAGTGATTAAATTTAGCACATCGAGCTGATATAAAAAAATACAGCAACAAGTTATAAAATATCACCTCATTTCTGTATTATTTCATAACCAATCTTTTTTCATTCCCTCTCAGGTGTTGCCTTGTGTGTGTATGTGAAGTTATCAGATAAAAAGATTTAATTTCCTACGGGCAACGCCTGGTATACCGGATAGTCTATATTACCAATTGCTTATAAAATATGAAACCAGAAAACTAGAAATGTGCTAAAGACTTCCGGCAGTTTCCTGGAGTTTACTTCTAACTAACATTCGACCTTGAGATATCCAATCAGGCAACGGATTCCAGCATTCCATTATCTCGGTCGATACACCTTTAATTTTCAATTTACCTGTACAATATTTGTTTCGCTTCGGTCTCTCGATCGATAAATACTCTTTGGCTTGAAAAGCTTTTGCAGAAGTTCTACATAGGCCTATATGTAATTCAATTTTTATATTTCATTTTTATTTTTTGAATTTAAAATAATAATTCTTATACAAATTACAAAATTGCCCAAGGTTACCTGAATTACTGAAATCCTATACGAAGCTGGATATAATACTAATAATTTATTTTGGGCAGTCACAAATGTACAGAGAAAAACAAACAACACAAGCCCAGCAAACTAAAGGCATCCGCCACTGAATGATGATCTTGTTAGTTACCTATAATTTTATTTATTTTTAATTCTTTTTTTGCGCAAGAGTATTGTTACAATTACAACCATGAGTAAGAAAAGAACAGAAAACATACAACACATACAGATTGTTGTACAAAGTCAATCTTTAGAGTTCACCTTTTATATTTTCTTCTACTTAAAGGGATTGGTCAGTATGTTTGAATCTATGTACAATATGTATATATACCTCTTTGTAGAATAAATATGCTCAACAATACTCAAATATCACTTTTCTTTTTAGTAAATATATGTCAGAATATATCTTTAAATACCAAATTAAATTGATTTTAGAAGAAACTTTTTATGATAATTTTTTCCACAATGGTTGATCTAAGTTAAATAGGACAGAAGTATTTCATTGAAAAGTGTGCTCTTTAATTTATTTCTATTTGTAATGTTTATATTCTGTTCTTTTAGTTCATTCCTGCAAATGCTTGCTGCTTCCAGAAGTTTGTTTCTCTTATAATGATAGCTTCTACAGTAATATAGTGTATACATCTTTTTTCTTCTTGTCTCAGAGCAATTCATGTGATTGGTTGGCTTTATTTCTTTTTATCATCATGTGATACTTGTTCAGACATAATTAGTGTTTTATTTATGTTTGCATATGAGTAGTGATAATCTCAATTAATAGTGATCTTTGATTTTTAGAATTTTTGTCATAGTGTGTATTTCATTAGTACATATTCTTATTTTTCTTTCTAGATGTTCAGTATATTACTTAAAATAGCGAAATCCTTTCCAAGTAGCAGATTAATTATCTTTTTGTAGAAGGCCACTAGTGATACGTAATTTATTCACTTAAAAACAATGGTGGCAATTCATTTGTTTTGTGGTGGTCTGTGCTTTGCGGATCTGGTAGAAAATTTAGTGAATGATCTTGCGCATAAAGAAAGTACTGGATATTGGGTATCTTATTAAGTATCCATACAACGCGGTGAGAAATTAATAAATTAATTAATTGTAGCAGTCCTTTGAATAAGTTTATTAAAATCAGATAAAGGATATGTTGTTTTATATATTTATTAGCAAAAATGGTTCCTGAAGGTTGTCATATGCTGGGGGTGGTAGTGGGGTCAAGCTCCCTCTTCCTATAAAGTGCTCCCAATGGCGCGCGTCTCAAACAGCATCTGACAACTAAGTCCAACTCCTGGCCTTCTCGTGTGACTTAGCTACTAAGCACGGCGGAACTGTTTATACTGACAGGAGAAGGGGTGAAGGCGGGTCAATGGCGCCTCAAAACCAGTAACTTCGGCCAGATGGGGCTCGTCAGCCTGGGAAGGCAATTCATCTAGGAGAAGGAAAACTCTAACTCAAACCCTCCGAAGCCTTGCGGCTATATTCAATCATGGAAAAGGCTTCAGGAGTCAACCTTGAGAGGAAAATTCCGGAGTCGGAGTCCCTAAGGCAGTTCGTCGTTATCTTCAACCTCGCTCTGGCAGCTTCTGCGATGGCGCTGGTGCCGAACTGTAACGGCCTTGCTGTTCCTTTGGATCCATCAGCGGCGTGGAGAGGGGGGACGTGCTACATGGGCGACAGCCTGTCCTCCATATAACACCGCCCAGGCTTGCATCCACATCCACACTTACACCACACTTACACCAACACTTACATCCACACTTACTCTCTGGAGAGGACACTCCAGCTTCGCTTTCGGCATAGGCACAACACGAGGAGCAAATGATACCGGTTATAAGCTATCGCTCAATTGGCGTAAAGCGCGACGCCAGGGGTTGCTCCCGACGGTGGGAGAGATCCTGGGATCTCACTGGACAGCCACCGCCGGCCTCAAGCTGGGCAGCCCCAGCCAATAAAGTGTTGTCCCGCCACGGCCTGCTTTCTTCATTGTGTGCATGGAGATTAGGAGAAATGCAAACAGAAGACCGCAACCTTCGCACCAGGCAACAAAAGAAAACATGAAAAGAGACCAGCTCTAAAACTGGGAAGTTGGAACGTCCGGACAATGATGACCGGCCTTTCTGAAAACCCTCAGGACATCAGCGACACCAGGAAAACAGCTGTCATAAACGATGAGCTCAAGAGACTCAACGTCGACATAGTCACTCTACAGGAAACACGACTGGCAGACTCGGGCACACTGAAGGAAAAGACTACACATTCTTCTGGCAACGGAAAAGCTCTGACGAGCCCAGGCAGCACGGAGTAGGCTTCACAGTAAGAAACAGCCTGATGAGCATGGTTGAACCAGGCAGCAGTGGATCGGAGCGTCTCCTGACACTCCGCCTCAACACCACCGAAGGCCCCGTCACCCTCGTCAGCGTGTATGCACCGACACTGTCCTCCACTACTGACGCAAAAGATGAGTTCTATGAGAAGCTCGCATTCATCATCAGCAGTATCCCCAGCAAGGAACAGCTTGTTCTCCTGGGCGACTTCAACGCTAGAGTTGGTGCAGATCGTGACTCGTGGCCTTTCTGCCTAGGTTAGTTTGGAGTGTGCAAAATGAATGATAACGGACAGCGACTGCTCGAGATGTACTCTTATCACTACCTGTGCATCGCCAACTCCTACTTTCAAACCAAGCCTCAACACAAGGTTTCCTGGAGACACCCACGCTCGAAGCACTGGCACCAACTGGATCTCATCTTGGTCAGGCGTGCCGCCATCAAGAACGTTCACCACACACGCTCTTACCTTAGTGCAGATTGCGATACAGACCATTCCTTGGTGTGTTGCAAGATCAGGTTGCAACCAAAGAAATTTCATCGTACCATGAAAAAAAGGAATCCCCGCATCGACGCCAGCAAGATGTCCCATTCGCACCTCGTTGATCAATTTACAGAGGTGTTAGAGGAAGAACTTAGAACTTTGCAGCCTGGAGACTCTGCCACAGAGAAGTGGGAAACACTGCAGGACACTATGCACCGCACAGCCTTGGCTACTTTTGGGAAGAAAACCTTCGAAGTCACACGACTGGTTTGAGGCCAAGTAGACCGTGATGACTCCAGCCATAGACGCCAAGCGCGCTGCTATTGCCGAGTACAAGCGGTCAGCCAGCGAGAAGAACCTGCATACTCTAAGGGCTGCCAGAAGCAAGGTCCAGGAGACTGCCCGGCGCTGCGTAAATGAGTACTGGACGGAACTCAGCGAGAAAGTCCAGACGGCTGCCGCAACAGGAAACATCAGATGAATGTACGACGGCACCAAGAAGGTTTTTGGACCAGTTCAGAGCAAGACCGCCCCCCTCAAATCCCCCACCGGGGACGTAATCACAGACAAAGGCCAGCAGATGGAGAGATGGGTGGAACACTACTCCGACCTCTACTCCAGGGAGAACACTGTGTCTCCGTCAGCCCTCGACGCAGTCGAGTGCCTGCTGACAATGGATATAATGTAATGTATTTTAACCACCAAAATGATGAACTGGACACTGAGCCATCGGTAGAGGAGCTCAGCAAGGCCATTGACAGCTTGGCCCCAGGCAGTGACGGGATCCCTCCAGACTTGTTCAAGCACTGCAAGAGTGTCCTACTGCTCCCTCTGCATGAAGTCCTCCGCCAATGCTGGCAAGAAGGAGCTGTAGAAACGTAGAAGGGGCATAAATAGGAAGTAGGCACAGAGAGCGTAAAAAATGAAAAAGAAAGAAGGGGCATAGTTAGGAAGAAGACGCAGAGGGCGTTTATTTTTAAAGGCCCAAATTTTTGTAGGGGGGCACGTGCTTCCCCCGCCCCACGTTTGCGCCTATTTACGGGGTGAATGCGCCTTTTTTGACCTGGACCCCCTCGAGAATTTTCTGGCTGCGCCACTGTTACGCCTTTGTTATCTCTTCTAATACGTCTTTGTTGGTTTTCCGACCCGACCATGATATTCTCAGCATTCGTTTCCATATCCACATTTCGAATACTTCTATATTTTTTATCGCTTTCTTAGAGTTTCCATGTTTCTCATCCATATATGGCTACACTCCATATCATTGATTTGATAATTTTCTGCATAGTTTCTATGTTTAGCCCTTTGGTGAGCAATTCTCTTCGTAAGAACACAAATACAAACACTATGAGATTCATATAATTGGAACATTTTCGATTATCAAACATAATCTTCCTCAGCAAATTTAAAATTAAAAGTAATCCAATTTTACAGCAATTAATAAATACGTGGAAATTAAAACACAGAATACAGAGACTCAGTTTAAATCTAAAAAGTACTTAAAGGAAAAAAGAAGAACCTTGATTATCCAACTGAGCATTTAATTTAGGTTGGATTCTTTTAATATACTGTACAAGGCTTCAGAAATACGAAGATCAAAATCATTCTTACAACTTGTTAAAAATTTATAGCTATTGGTATCGTAAAGATTGGAACACTAAAGGTAAGTTACCAGGTAGTAATTTGTAATTTATGCTCCATTATCCTCTTGTCAATGTGGCATTTTGTCTTGCCAATGTAAGACAGGTCAGGATCAACTTCACACGAAAAGTTGTAAACTACATTAGACTTCAAGGATTTGGGAGTTCTATACTTAAGAGAGAAATACCTCTATGAAAGACAACATTAACAGGCTTGGAAAAGTGACTCTTACATAAATTACAAAGAGCCTTTTTAAAAATTAAAAAGGTTTTTGGATATATAAGGAATTGAAATTGTAACATAGTTAACATGCGGACGCTTAGGAATAGAATTACTAAACTTGGCATCAAAAATGGACTTAACATACCTGTTTAAAAAATAAAGAGAATAGCCATTCAAGCCAAAAATACTTTTAAGATTATCAATCTCGGTATGGAAACGTTTCCAAGTTTAACAAATTACAAAAGATCTATAGGTATAAAAAACAACATATATGACATTTTTACCAACTGATAGAACACCTAGCGTTGAAAGAAAAAACAACTTAGTAAACGTTTTTTTTCTAACAACCGAGGAGATAAAATGGTTTTCAGAAATAATGATAATAGTATCTACAAAAGTTAAGCTGGTACCACCGAGTTTACAAGTAAATTTTAGAATAACATGAACACTGTTGATAAAAGAGGAAAAATCAGAATAAAACATTTTTAAAAACTACAAAATATGTGTTCAACATATCTAAATTATTAAATTGGTGAATCAGATCTGTTAAGCTAGTTCCTCTCATAATGACCTAAAAGTAAATTGGTCATGGCAGAAGCAAGATGATTACCCATTGAAAAACCATCTATTTGAGTGTACAATATGCTTTTATAAAAAAAACCAACCACCAGTAGCAGCCAGTAAAAGCTTTCTAAATATATTTCTATCAAAAGGAGGAGGTGAAGCAGAAGAGTAACATAATCACAGGCAATGTGAATTGTTTCCATAAGGGGAACATTGGTAAAATACTTTCTACATCAAAGCTATCTAAAAAATCAGATGTTAAAAGTTAAATATTTGAATTGAGATGAAGAAGACAGCATGAACTCAGAAGGGATATTAGGTTTGATGAAATTATCAAATATTTAGCAAGACCATGCTGACAAGTATTTATCATGGAAACAACAGGCCTAAGGGGGAAACTTTCTTTATGAATTTTGCAGAAACAATACAATTTACTAGGCTGACTACCAGAAGAGATAAGAGTCTTAAAAACTTCACCGGAAAAACTAGGTTTCATATATCTGTTGAGATAACAAATAATAGAACCTTCAGGTTTGGTGATAAATTTTGAAATATCAGAAGTATTATCAGCAACAACTTTGAATTTAGTAGAATCATGGACTATTGAGTCAAGTTTGGATTCATAATCAGAAGAATTAAGACAGATGACCTTTATCAAATTTACAACACTTAATGGCAGAATCCTGACTGAGAGATTGGAGAATATTGTGAGATTTAATATTGGCAGTAGATCTGCAAATCGAACTGGAATTATTAAAAAAAGAAGAAGTAATATGAGTCTTTGACTATGCTTTGAGAAGATAAAGTGTTTTGAGGAAGAAAGACAAATCTAGCTTCAAGTTGGGTCTTAAGATTAATATCATTGATTTTAGGAAGAAGAATATGATGACCTAAACCAAAGCTAAATTCATTCAATTCTACAGGGGTAAAATTATATGAACTTTTATTTATGAAAGCTATAGGGGATTTAGACTCCTGAGAAAACCTAGGGTTCATGAGTTTCTTTTTATGCCTATCTTTAACAGGTAAAATACCAAGCTTAGACAGTTTGTTAAGTTTAGAGATAAGAACAGAGAATTCTAAAAATGAAAGACATTCTTTAAAAGGAAGTTTGACAGAACCATACCTATGTGACAAAGTCCTGAGTTTAGATTCCACACATTTAACTTGGTTGCATAAAATCGAGTCTTGAATGTTGATAGTAGACTTGAATGATGGAAGTCTCGGGAACTTGGGTAGAAGGAATCGAGGGCAAATCTTCAGATGCTGACAGTCTTTTAGGAATTTGATATGTTCTTTAAGTTTGCATACTTTATTATGAAGTTTCTCAAAACTCCGAAAGTGTGCAATAGGAATGGGTCTCCGTTTGTTGAGATAATGATATAATTTTGGTAAGGAGAATGACTTAATGAAATATTTATTGGAAAATTGCTTTTTTAGTATAATTGAACATTATTTTTTAAATGATTTAAAATGTTAAACAAATAAAGAAATAATAGCAAATCAATATAATAAACAATGACAATTTTTAAATACGACAAAATTATGAATTTGCTCTATATTATGCAAAATACCGCATGACAAAATATTGAGAAACGAAAGAAAGTTATTAGCTCTTCAAAGTGTGCACAATTTATGACTCCCCCGGTATACTGCATGTGTGTTAAATAATAACAATAGGCTAAAAAAACTATTTACTATACCAAAATATTTTGGTTTAGGACAAGTTTCCCCTTCGCAGTAAGGATAAAATGTATACAAAGGGTGGGTTGGAAATTTGGTCCAGTTTCTTGGTGGCCCACAAGCAGGCCAACCAGCTGGCAATATTTTCTCTACCACTTGCGCATCCGTTTCTTGGTGGCCCACAAGCAGGCCAACCAGCTGGAAAATATTTTCTCTACCACTTGCGCATCCGAGGCCAACCAGCTGGCAATATTTTCTCTACCACTTGCGCATCCGACCAACCAATTCCTCAAACAATCTATTGTCACCTCATATTTTGCACGCATACACATTTTTGTAGATAAATCAGACATGCTGCATCGCACAGACCTCCTCGTTTGTGTGTGCATTGTGCAGTATATTGTGATATCGATTGCCACAATTTTACTTGGCTAGAGAACTATTCTCATTGGTCAATTATATTTAGCCCCCTTTATAGTCGAGTCATTAAATTGAGGAGTTACTAATTTAGGAGTGTTCTATGAAACAGACTTTAGTTGAACAGCTATTTAGCAACTCCTTACTTACTCCTAAATTTTGGAGCTCTGAACTGCTAGGTTTTATGAAACAAGCTCCTGGATATGACTTAATGTTCATATTATAATGTACTGTAGATTCGTAGATATACATTGTACAATTCTAAATTGTCTTACTATTTTCGGCATCCGTGTTTGAAACAACGACAAATAGGACAAGGGCAATGAGCAGGAACGTTTTGGCAAACATCGCGGCTATGGAGTCGAGCAGGCGAGCGGGTGATTCCAACGACCTATAGCAATCAAAGAAAATGTCTCGCAGATAGACAGAGAGGACACTGCTGCCACAGATCTAGCACCTGATGCTTATATGCTGCTGCCTGAATCTCTGATTGGTGCATTTAGATACTGTAGAAGCCGCAGAACAAATCAGATATTTGTACTCCAGTACCACAATTCTTATTGGGTGACGTATCTAATTGACCTTTTCTCACACGCTGTAAGATTCATCGATATTCATATATCCAGAGGGTTAATAGGTGCACTGCGCGTAGACCTTCTGCAATATGTGGACCCTATCGCATAATACTTATAGGTCACCCCCTAATTATTTTCACCCCTTCAAAAAATTGTTGTAGATAAATATAAGTAGTTTATATTTACATGATTATCAAGAGCAAACATGGAATTGCATAATAATAATAATTAAACACACAGAGTCATAGGTATCCACTACGTTTTGATCAATCTGAGATCCACAACTAGGTTGTCAAACTCATGATTTAGCTGCTCCTGAGTGAAGTTTAATTGGATAACTTCATAGTCTCTTACATCTGCACTGTTATTAAATCTTATGTTTTCCAGCATTGCAAACATGTATCGGTCACATAAATTCATATGAGGGCTGTATGCTTACTGTGGAAGTCCAGTGATACCCTTTTGTTCTAGAAATTGGACTGTCCTTCTGGCTGCATGTGGGCGAGCATTATCGTGCATCAGATATGGTTTCTTCAGTGAGAGAGAGAGAGAGACAGACAGACAGGCAGACAGAGAAATGTATATTGTAATAATTGTGAGAGGATTGACTCTTCGACTGAATTTGCGCATTGTCTGTGAGATAAAGTCACAATAATATTGTCTATCTATTGCTTCACCCTCTTCTAGCACAGTGACTTTTGGTGTCAATGGTGACGGCCACCATCATAAACATTGTTTTTTGTCACTGATCTTTCTTTTGGCTACAGTTCAAATATCTCCATCGCAGCAGATATCCAGCCTCTATTGCAATGTTTTGTGTTTTTTATAAAAAGAGAGGGGCGCCCTCTCGAGGTAATTTAGACTACCTAAACCGAGAAAAAACTACTCAAAGGAAGTAAGATTATATCTAAAACGA
>JAUYWV010093178.1:0-14483 GCA_032274565.1 Nematoplana nigrocapitula
TCCATAAACGACATTCTAAAAAAATTAAAACGCCTCCCATTAGAAATAAAGGATTAATATAAAAAAACATTTTGTGGAACACACACTACATCTACAATAATTTATTTGGGCCTACAGACTTAAACGATGATCTGGGTTCCTTCCTTTCCAGACTTCGGGTTACTACTCGATTGTGTTGATCTATGATAGTGAAAGTTTCTGTTGGTCTGTGTGACAGAAAAAAAGCGTCATAAAATAGCATATGATACCAAGTGCTGATTAGGCGGGATCAGCATGTGGCACTGCCACATATTAAGTCATGTTTTCTTTGGCATTTTGTCGCGAAATACAATCATTATATGTCAACATTTGAATTTAAATAAAAATTCAATTTCCAAGTCTGGTTGAATATTAAAATGATTGCTTCTTCGTTGCTATTAATTATTGATCGATTGTTCTGGAATTCTGCAGGGTATTTTCTGATTAAGTTATTTACAAATGTGGCAAATTTTGTTCGAATCAATCAATAATTTGAATTTGGAAATTTTGCGATCAATAAATCGATAATTTGAAATGCAATATGGCTGTGGTCAGTGCTGATTTCACTGCGACGTAGGGCGCTCTTTATCTCCGCGAAATTTCATTAAGACATAATATCAAAACAGGTATAACAGCAGACTAAAAAGAGTCTTAATTAAATGGACCTTTAAAACGGAACCTGTGGCACCCATTCGGCTGAAAATTAACATAGTGCATGCCTTGCCTCGCCATTCAAAGCGTGGGTTCCCAAAATTTCAGCTTTCTCCGATTGACGGTAACACAGAAAGACAATGAATACCGGGAAGCTCTCCATCTTATCACATTCCGAGGATCGAATTATTCGTACACAACAGAAGCCACTCACTCTGAGACTTCCTCGACTGCAATGCTCAAAGACTAAGTTCAAGGAAGAAGTGTCCACGTAGCAGCCGATGAAGGCGTTGACATTCTCTTGTCTCATATCGCGCAAGTTCCTGATCAGAGTCATGAAGCGACCCTTCAGAGACACCTGGGGAATATCCAGGTATTTGATATGCACAAAATCTCCCTGAAAAACAAACAGAAAACAGTTTCAGTTGCAAAACTGTTCTTGCAAAAAATTGTTTTCTCAATATACAGTTCAGTTCATGCAGTATGCCTATGAGCACTGACCAATCCATCTATGTAAATCTCCTCCGGCCTCTCCTATTTCTTTCACACACAACTCTCCCTCCACTAATCTTCCAATGATCATACTTCCTCCATTTCATTTTCTTTCTCTTATCCTCCTCAAAATCCCCCCTTTTCGTGCGATTTACTTCCCGGTTAACTTAAAGTATTTCATACTTTCCTCCTTTGGAACTGATCCTTCCTCTCCTCTTTCTCTCCTACCAGCTCACTTTTCTCTAACTTACACATCTCTGTATGGATACCGTGCTCCAAACACGGAAATCTTTCAAAGCTTTACTTTCAAACTCAAACTCAGGTCCTTTGATTTCCACAATTGTGTCAAATTACGTAATTGTGGCATTCCGTGCAATCTCCAGCATTTTGATCTTTTTCTTTCCATGCAGTGTAACGGAGCTAGTTTTTAAGTCGTTAATCAGAAGAACAAGTGACTGCATTATGGAGGATGATAAATGCGAGGAAGAAGTACGAAGACGAATTGAAAACGCGAAAAGTGACTTTTGGAAATTTAAAGAATCCTTGAGAAGTAACATCAACCTTATTTTGGAGAAAAGATTACCGAAAACGTGCATATTTCTAGTAGTATAGGGTATTTCAGCTAAGCACGGACATTTAGAGAATAGGTCATATAGAAAAACTACATGCACTTGTTATGTGTGTGGTGTTACAGAATATTTTTGAAGATAAGCTGGACTGAAAAAGTGGTCAATGACGAAGTCTTGAAAAGGATTGGAAAGAAGAAATATTTAGTTGAAAGTCTGATCCAAAGAAAAATGAAGTTTGCAGGACACGTTATGAGAGGATCCTCAGGGCAGCTACCTTGTTTGGTTCTAGAAGGCATGATGGAAGGAAAACTGGATAGAGGTCGGAAAAAATAACCTTAGGGAGATGATATTAAGAAATACAGCTGAAGTAAAAACATCGGAAAGCTGATAACAAGCACAAATGGCGTGTTATGGTTGCCAACCTTCTAATAGAATCATGAATGAATTATAATAATAGTATGCATATATACAGTACAGATGAAAATGTATCGATTCTCATCAGTGTCATAGCACAAAAATGCCCGATATTTTCTATAAATGTGAAGTAGAAAAATACTTATAGTGGACAACTGACCACATAACGAGCCGTATTGGCGTCCAAGGATTCATCAGTACTTCCGGCGCTTATCGATTTCCTATTCCGCGCCTCTTCCAAATCATCGCCGAGATTACCGGTGAAACCCATCGATCTGACGTTCTGAAAAATTAATAAAAATACAACTTCCTCATATTCGTAACCCAAGGGGATAATCTTCGGACCTATAGGAATACACTGGTTGGTACAAATTTTCCCCAAAACTTCCTTCAATTTGAGATCATCTTTTGATAACCTGACTGTGATATTTTTACGTACAGTATATTGTCTGACTGACGTCACGTTACCGAAACACAGGCAGGAGGTCTCTCATGTGTCACAAGGGGATGGACACACAGACGAGCACTTCTGAGCATAGAACTTTGGCAACCACCAAACAAATGCTGTCGAGCTATGCTCATGTGGTCCCCTTCACGAAGGGATCCCGGTTTGCGATCTTTCCAAAATGTCTATAGCTGTCATTCTCTATTGTCACTGAACCCATTCCGCAGAGTCAGTTCCAGGACAAAAATATCTATTTTTCAATACAACAGTGCTAATAAAAGGGTTGTGTCAGAGTAGAAATTAGAGCACTTTTGTTGGTTTTAGTTTGTTTGAAGGGGTCTGGCACTGTTTTCCTGTTTATAAGCCGTTTCTATTTTGTTGATGTGTCGTTAGGTGGCTTGCGTATGGGGGCATCTGTGTGGGCGTTTTGGTGTGATTTAATGGGTTCTGAAACAGCTGTTCTTGTGTAAAGCTACATCAAGGAGGATATTACGGAATTCGGACATGACTATGCTAAACTGATGCTTTGTTTAGCGGATATTCAGGGGAGGGTGCAGCACACACACACACATTACTCATGCTTCACTGCTCACTATGACGTCAGTCGACGAATTAAAGCATTGATTGGGCAACATAAACTTTGCTCGAATCCGTGAAGGGAAGAAATCTTCAATGCTGGTTTGGCCATGTATCACGTCATCCTCCAGAAGACCGAAGACAAATTGGAGGATTAATATAACATCCTGCGGACGTACAGTATCTATGAACATCGAATAGTGCAAGTCCGCGGCGCAGGACAGGTCAAGACTGAACTTAAACTCATGATCGATTTATTTTCATTAACGGGAGGGGGAGAGGTGAACCAGAGTTAGGAAAACGCTTGCTACTGATTCCATTATTATTATTGACGAGACATAAATAAAACTTTAAAATTGTACTTTTGTTCAAATTGTTTCTTCCTTTCAGTATAAAACAGTTCACACATACGCACACTTTCGAATGTTTCGAAGAGGAAATAAAAGGTGATTTTGAAGAAAGGAAAAGTCAGTGTAATTTTCCGTGTCAAAATTATTACACTTTTGACTTACCGAAGCGCTCTTTCCTTTACTTTTCGAAAACTCGAGGTCACCAGGAGTTAGTACAATTTTGTTAGGACCGAAGTACATGGCTTTCTTGCGCATTTGGTGCCTGCAAATGGGATGAAATTTGATTGATAAAATCAATTAATATACCAATAGTAATCAGTATATAGTACACAAGGATTTGGACAGCGCTGCTTCGTCCTCGTTAGGCCTCATCAGCAATCCATACCTGGTTTTGATCTCGTTAGGCCTCATCAGCAATCCATACCTGGTTTTGATCTCGTTAGGCCTCATCAGCAATCCATACACTTGCTAGAGATGCAGGCACGTTTGTTGGTGAGGTCACAAAACGTTTTGACACTAAGTAAAATTTTAGTGTTAGTCTTAAAACCGACATTAAAAACTACATATTTTTCAATTTTAGAATGTTTTAGTGTTAGGATTAGGTTTTGTTTCAAAATAGTATTTTAAAATACAAGATGTGCGTGCAATAAAATGTTCTACTTTTATTCGAAAATTGTGCGAAATACGAAATTTAAGGTCCATTCATTTTAGCTGACCTAAAATATCTTGGACGATAGCATACTGTAGAGAGGTAAGTGTTATTAACGGGTTTCTCTCAACTTTCTCCTCCTTCCCAAAACAGCAATTCCCTGTAGCTGTGGTATTGTATGAACATCATCTTTAAAACCAATAGTGACCTCAAGAAAAGTTTTAATCCCGTTGTTCTAGTGTTAAGCGTACAAGTTTACTACGCAAATTCTATCGACTTAACACTAACACGAAAACTTTGCTTAGTTTAAATCTTAGACTTTAAAGTGAGGTCGCACTACGTTTAGTGTTAAAAGTAACGCTAACATTAATGCATTAATACTACAAAATTAAAAACGTGTCTTGCCTCAGCAAAGAGCATTGTGCCGAGCTGTTTTACCTCATATGTTGTCTACAACATTCAGTGTTCTTCCTACTCTGGAAGCTATGTGGGTAAGACGGAGAGATACATCGACCTTCATTTGTGTTTGATCACACCCATAGCTGCTCTACTATTAATTTTAATCATTCCGGTCTTTGTAGAGAAACTCACCAGTAAGGAAGCTCTTTGCATAGTCAAATTTAAGCCTATTTTGAATAGTCGAAGCAAGCGTGGTTTTATGCTGAGTCTGCGCTTTTTTCATATTTATTTTTCATTTCATTTTCATTTTGTTTTGTTTTAATATACTGTATATGTTTAGTGTTTTAGTTTTGTGGGACTCTATTACACCTATACTACTGTGAGACTTTTAATCGATTTGTATCTATATTGCTTATTTAATCGATTGGTTTAAACTGGTCACTGTAATCAGCTCCGTTGAACTATAACTGATCCGTCCAGTGCAATGTACTCCGAATTGTAATTTTGAACAGACCTTTTATATTTACCTAATGCTGTATTTTTTTGGTAAAACTGCCGAAGCTACGCCAGAGGCGAAAAGGGGTTTGATTTCTGAATGTTTAAAAAATCGGTCTAACACGGCGTTGTGTTTTGCATCTTATGATTAGTACCAGCGTTGAAACTTTTGGTGACCTAATCTATTGTGACTTTAAACGCTTTTGTAACTTTTCGTATTAGACTTTAAACGCTGTCTTGGCCACCTTGCATGTTTGCGTTTCGCCCCGGTATTCTCTGTTTATCTCAATTCGGGCAAATGGCACCCTGAATTTACGATCCTTTCCAGAAATTATTGGCTGATCTATGGATGGATATCCCTACTGACTGCTAGGCATTTCAGTAGTATTTTCTAAAAAATAAGCCTTTATTTTTCTTTAACGAAAATAGAAAAAATGAAGTAGGCGAGGAAGATAATTATCAGATAGTGCAATGTCGCGATTGTATTTTAAGAGGGGGCAACAGTTTAAAGCACAGTGGCATATACTGTATAATTACTCTTTCTCGGAACACATAAAACAGGGCGCTAATTTTCACTGATCTCACTAGCTGCGACCTTCTCTTTTGTGGATTCTCCTATAGCTTTGTGATCTCTCCTGGCCAATTGTTTTTTTCATTTATTCCAAAGTACTGTACGAGTTGAGCTCAATCTTCTAGGCATAAACTATTTCAGTTTCATCAGTCCCATATATCATCTCGACTACTGATTGAGTTAGCATTGGTGTTCTATGGACAATCGACTGACCTGGCCAACATGAAAATCAGAACAACCGTCGCCAGGACGAAGAAAGCCACGCCGAGCACGATCAGGCCATGCGTTGAGGTAAAACCGGAGCCTACAAATAAGAGAAAATCAATGAGATGGAGATTACGTGAATATGTCTAGAATATTGTAGTAATAAGTCTACTACTGTTAGTAGTATTATTAGTCAGGCACAGCAATTTTAGAAAAACATTTTTCAGTTATATAAAAATGTTTAGAAAAGTATGTTAGAATGTATTGAAGAAGGAAAATCCACAAATAAAAGTAAAATAATTTTATTATTAAAAGCCGAGCTTCAAACCTATCACAGGCTCAAAATCATGGGAAAATGAATACATATAAAGCGTGATAGAAATAAGACAGTGCCAACTATTTAAAGATCATTGAATGGTAAGAAAAAAGAAAAAAAACTCAGACCAGATCCGAGCGAAACTAGACGATATTCTGATTAAAACAGCGATTGCGATTAGTATTAAGGTAAGCAGATTCTACAGTACGTTTTATTCTAAAATCTTTACAGGAACAAATCATACCAGAGTTATCAAAATCAATGGAATGATTAGATTGAATAACACGAGATGTAATACCATTATCACTGGTAAGGGTAGAAACAGACTTTTATGCTCTTTAATTCTAAAATTAAGATCTCTGCCAGTTTGGGAAAGTAAAGTTGAAGCTACATGTACTTTAGTTTATTTATCAATAAATCAACAGTGAGAAACAATCAACAACGAATAATGTAAAACACTTAGTTATGAGTTAGTGCTGGTAACTTTAAAATACCTCGTTCAAAAAAGTGAGGTGTAAGACTTTTGAAATATTCACCAATCCAATTTGCGATGATCTTTGCTATTGTTTGAAAGGGAGAAGAAGAGGTGGAAATCCGAGGTGGAGAGGTGAGAAGAACATGGAGGGTGAGGCAGGATGTTCCATTGAAGATTCAGAATTGTTTATTTGGTGATACGGGCAACATGGGGTCGAGCGTTGTCATGAAGAATAATAACACCGTTCTGCCTGATGGACTGCTTCTTTTCGGTGAAACCGGCACCTCTCTAACAGAGGTCAAAAACAGAGAGAGAGAGAGAGAGAAAGAGTTGTGTTGCATTTTGCGTTTCGTTTTATATTTCAGAGAATCGAATACGCTTCAAAACACATCGACTGCAGAAATGGACTACGAGGCGACGTACATCGACTGCAGTAGTCGAATACGAGGCGACGCACATTGACTACATAGAAGTCACTTACAAGGCGATACAAATTGACTACAGTAGTGTAATACGAGGCGACGCAAATCGACTGCAGTAGTGTAATACGAGGCGACACACATCGACTGCAGAAATGGACTACGAGGCGACAGACATCGACTGTAGAAGTCGAATACGAGGCGACGCAAATCGACTACAGTAGTCGAATACGTGGCAACGGACATCGACTGTACAAGTCGACTACGAGGCGACGCAAATCGACTGCTGTAGTCTAATACGTGGCAACGGACATCGACTGTATAAGTCGACTACGAGGCGACGCAAATCGACTGCAGTAGTCGAATACGTGGCAACGAACATCGACTGTACAAGTCACTTACAAGGCGATGCAAATTGACGGCAGTAGTCTAATACGTGGCGACGTACATCAACTGTAGAAATGGAATACGAGGCGACGCAAATCGACTGCAGTAGTCTAATACGAGACGACGCAAATCGACTGCAGTAGTCTAATACGGGGTAACGGACATCGACTGTAGAAGTCAACTACGAGGCGACGCACATCTTCTACAGAAATGTATTACGAGGCGATGCATATCGACTGCAGAAGTTAATAAACATATTCCTATACTACTGACCTAGATCTGAACACACTCCGAGAAAGCATTGGACATTGCGGACCCGTCTGCTGCCTTCCATCTCGCCAATGTACTTCAGGCGGTAGTCAGGCCAGAAGAAGGCGACAAAAGGATTGAGGTCGGTGCCCCGGTCCGCGATGTCCAGCAGATAGAAATCGAAGTTGAGCGGTCGGTCACCTTTTCCAATCTCCAATTCTATGCCCGTGTTGAGAATTTCCACTGTGCTAATATTGCGCCCCAACAGCTCGTCGGGTTCACTGGCCAAGATGGCGCTGACTACTGCATAGGTCAAAGCAACCGATTGGCCAAACTGGATGTTCTGCAATGGGGAGGAATATGTGGAAGAGTGTAAATGAACAACTGGCTCTACAAGAAATCGAAGTAGAAGGAGTGGTTAACTAATAATTTTCAATAAGTATTTTAAAGCGACATTATGGCAAGTTTTATTGAGTTTTCGAGACGCTCTCATTTAGACGAACGTCGGCCACTCTTTCACGTAAGTGAAAATGGAATCGGTTTGGTTTATCTACTAAGCAGAACGTCAGGTGGAAGAGCTTCGCTGCAGCAGAGCGCTATGTCGACAACACAACTGCTAAGAAGACAAAGACAAGCAATATGATCTAGTTTTCAAATAATGCGTTTTTCAATATGCATGTGTTTTATAATGTCAGTACATGTACTGCAGACGTAGAGTGTAAATATTATTATTATCTTTGCAAAATGGATAGAATATACAACATATGATCCACCCACTGTAGAAATGTTATTCAACCAGCCCACTTTTGCCTACCCTGAGCACTCATCCAAAACCGGTACCTCTTCTGCTGATACATAATTCTCCAATCTCTTTCTCCGCCCTCTCTTCTTTCCTCCTGGCGGTCGTGTCTCTTCGCCACAAACTTCTAGACTGGCACATTCCAAATACTTCTCCTTGTGAGCTTCTTCTTTCACCGTTCATCTCGTTGCGAGCTTTCGCGTTGCTATATTCTAGTAGTAAGCCGGTAGTACAATCACGTTTTAATGAATGTAGCGTACAACGGGGAAGGATTACACAGTTAATAAACAAAGTAGTCCAAGATAAATGAAAAATGGATAGCACATAAAACACGCGTCTTTGATGGAACCGGCACTCCACCCTTCTTGCCTCTTACGTCAATAGAATTGGTCAGTCCGATTCCCCCTTTTGACATTACTGCGGTCAAGGTCAGCTCATTGCAGAATACATGCATATACAGTTCATATCAACGACTTATCCCTCGTGAACGATTCCAGAATTCTCGATGTTATAGTTAATAATAAACTGAAATAGACAACTCGTCATGTCGACGAAGTCATCACCAAGGCTTCAAGACAGATACAGTAGATGTACGCGCTACGTGTTCCGAGGTCATTATTATAGTCCGTGATTACTTGTTAAAAATATACTACGGTCTATAATGTCATCCTCATTGCAGTACACTATCCTCCTTTTCGTACGTCTCCCTGACTATCTAGCAGACATTCTAGAACAATGCCAACGTGGTGCCCACCTCCTTATCTGCAGTGACTTCCTTCCACTTATTAGTCGACGTACCATACGTGTGTTCCGCCTTGCTCATAGAGATATAAGTACTATTATTGTATATATTTAAATTTCTGCGACCTTGCCCACCAAAGCCTATCTCACAGTCTGCATTCAATGATCCGGCAACCTCTCAGCGTTCTGGTCGTTTTATTAAATCAGTTTCCAACATCCAGCAGTAGGCTACACTGGTTGTACAGTGTACACAGCATCTGAGCAGTCTAATTCTGGGTTGGATGTTCATATTATCAGATGTCTGTTTATCTTTGTTGTCACAATTCAAATTTTAATGCTTCTCCTTGCACGTTGCAATTTTGCAAACTGAAATTTGCCTGTTTTTGCTTTAGACAGCACCAAGATGAAAGACGTTTTTCTATTGATGGTAAAGGTTTTGCAGCTCTTTCCGCCGCTATGTCGAATTGGCCAATAAAGCATGCTGTCATCCGCGAAGGCCGTTTAACATTTACACCATCCGCATGGATTCCTTGAATTTATGTGATGTTAAGCATAGTCATTTCAGTGTACAAAAAAAATAGTCCCAGCGATGGAATGTATCCTTGTCTGCTGCCTGCTGATATCAATACAAATTTCTAACGACTTCTATATCTCATCTATCAATGTCCAGATGTTCTATAATTTCACTTATACTGCTTTGTGTTTGAAACATATAGTACATGCAAAAGTCCTGTTGCCTTTATATAGCCATTTTAACAACAATAGAAGTACACAAATGGCATTTCTAACTATGCTATAATTATGCTAAAACAGTATGAAGTTTGAAATCTATTTGGAAATTACTGAAATTTATTTGGACTTATTCTAAAATGATCTAGAAAAAGGTGAATCCGCAGTATTCGTAAATCTAAGTGAAAAGTTACCACCGGCCTGTCACTTTCCCGTTTGTACGTACAATCGTTCACAATCCGACTGGCAGTCTTTACGTTAATTTGCATAGCAGTAGAGAGTTCTATGCAATCAGCACCACGCTCAAAACATGCTATATTAGCTGTTCACGGGGTGTATTCGATGTATAGCCTTCTTCTTTATCCCTTTTCCTGCAGAAGCTGTTTGACGAGGCATATCGAAAGTATAAATAAGTGGTACAGGAATCTGTGTGTATAAACATTATTGATGTTAATAAAGTCCTTGCAGGAAATTCTATTTTTATAATCAATTCTCAATTTGAAATCTTATCTCTCACACTTTCAATTCAGTTCATCTCATATTGCTGTGGTAATTGATCCCAGTCTGATAAATGATGATTTGCGATGAAGTATAGACACATATCAGCATTTGAATTCGTGCCGTGTCTGATTGTTTATTTTCTATACATACAGTATAACTATACTTGTATATGTATGTTCGTTCCGACGCTCCTCCGAAACTACTGAACCAAAGTTTTTAAAAATCTGCCCATACAAACACAGACACCAGCGAGCGGGATAAACTAACTACTTTTTATTTAGAAAACGACGTATTTCAGATATTCAAGAATTATTACTCGCGTAATGTACTGTACTGTATATGTATATAGTCATGGGAAAAACAATAGATTTGAGGAGAATCCTATTTTAAATCAGTGACCGATAAAAATTCCGCAACTGCTATCTTTTATTTGATTGTTTTTCTCTTTCAGTGGATGTAAAATTGTGTAATAATTGCGCGCGCGCAAACTTTCAATTTACCAAGACAATTGGAAGAAAAATGCCATGTGCGAGGCCAAACTGTTGGAGCTAAATTGTTTCTCAATAAAATTATTTGAATGATATATAAATTCCGCAACCACTTTTGTTCATATTTGTGCAGAAAGTTAACTTGTGTGCCTATGCTGTATATCATCTGTGTTCTCTCCTTTCCAGACTTTGATTATACTACTCAATTATGTTGATCTATACGTGGATGTTTCTGTTGGTCTACCTGTGTGCCTCTAATAAAAGTGTCATAAAATACCATGATTGTCTCTTAAAAGATTCCAAGTACTGACCAGGCGAGATGGTGAATGGGATCAACATGTGACACTAGGTCATATTCACAAAAACTGAGGAGGTCGACTTCAACCGGTATGGAATCGGGAATGGTGTTGTACTGGAGCCCGTGACGGACTATTACATATTTCGTTGTCTCACAATAATCATATTTTAACGTCTAAATACGTACCAAAGCAAAACACAGGCAAATATTGGTAAAATATATTGCAAACGTTTTTGACAACAACAGTTGTCTTCATAATTATTCAAAGTTCAAAATATAAAACACAATGACACGGGAAATAATTGATACACTAAAACAAAAATAAAGGGTAAGAAACTTTTTCTGATGAAGACAACTGTTGTGTTGTTGTTGTACAGCGGGTCTCGTCAGGGGAGCCGGAACTCCCTCAGATACGAGTCCAGCGACACGGATTCCTCTGAGAGGTCGTGCCGGTAGATACATCTAACTTGGGCATTCAAAGTGTCTCAGAAGAGATGCTAAACCGTTTAATATCACCCAGATGAGGCTGTATGATTAACATGCAACAGAGGTTAACACCAGCCCTCACCCAAGCGATACCCTCAGAAAGGTGGTCGCAATTTAACCAAACGGCCCAACTTTTATAGAACACCATATATACTGTATATATATATATGCCCAAGCCTAACAAAGATGTCCCGAAACCTCGTGTATTCGCACCACCACTCAGGGTGCTCCCCAGGACACCGTGTGCGTCGAGGCTCTGGAGGTTACACGAATGTCCCCAAGAAAAGGTGATTAAGTGAGGTGTGGGTTAGACTCTGCAGGTATTTGGCGAAAACGTTTGCAATACATGATACCAATCTTTGCCTATGTGGTTTGCTTTAGTATTAAAAAGAGTCACAGTTTCAATATTTTAACTTCTGATTAATAAATATTTCTGTTCTTTCAATAAATCACAATTTCACATTTTATACGCTGCTAACCTTTTGTTGAAATTGTAATTGTAATTTGAATATATTTAACATAAAAACATTATTAATATCGGAAAACGGGGGAAGCAATAAACACAAATGAAAACACAGTGAAAAGGATCATTTAGTAACAGTCTTATTAACGAAGATGCTAGAGGCAGGGAAGGAGTTTCGTTTACTCGTAGTCTTACATGGAGGTTACATAAACCGATCTGACCGAGACGATGGGGGGGGAGGCAGATTGTGTTAAGTGGATGGTGAGGGTTTTAGGAGATGTGTTTAAGCAGTTTGACTGTAGCGGAGTTCCGACGTACTGTTAGGTCAGTAAAAAAGCACAGGTACATAAAGGTCCACAAATCAATTGGGCATTCCAAGTTAAGTCAGACGTATAGATGATCCCAAGGATTTTAAGCCGGTCAACTTGGGTGAGATTTGGGAGTGTGGGTTAGGGTTGTCTTGGAGATTTGGGAATCCACAAAACTTTGCATCTTTGGAGGTTGAGGGATAGCCCAACAGATAACGTCCAGCGTACCATATTATCGTGTTCATCTACACTGCTGTTGTGGAAAGGGTCAACAATAGGAACTGCAAAAGTACAGTCGTCGATGTACTTTACAAGTGTATTTATAGAGTTCGGCGTAGATAGAGACCCAACTACCAAGTTAAACAGATAGGGACCCAGATTTGACAAACCACAAACTCTTCTCTCAAACTTTTCTTCATAAAAGTAGTGGCTAAAATTTACAAAATAAAAGCATAACTTTCAAACACATATTTGCTATATTCAGTATTTTTACTTAGTCTTCAATGGTCTCTGCAGTGAAACGATATAATTCTTTACAATTCGGTGGTAAATCGCGCCTTTTCTTGTACTTTGTGATATTTTTCTCAACAAAAATGATGCTATCTTGATTTAGATCAGTCTCAACACACACTTGAGATATGTAGGTCGATGTGACTGAGATATCTCTTATGAATATCAATTTGAGATCAATGTCACTTTTATGAATGCGACCTATATACTGTCACATACTGTAATAGGCTTTGTTTTTCACTTATGGATTTACAAATACTGTCGTATCTCCTCATCACTCACCGTGTGGAGCAGAGAGTTGTTCATGTGGAACACGTGACCAGTTGGGAAAGCGGTAAGGATCATGAAAGTTAGCGAGGCGTTGGCGAACTCAGTGGCGAAGGTGAGCGAATCCCGCCAACTGCGAACCGTGTCAGGCGCGTAGAGGAACTGGTCGACAAAGATGATCCCGGATGAACCGTCGAAAACTCGCAGCTCGATCGACTTCTGGATCAGTTGCACCCCAAGGGAGTTGTTGGTCAACAGGAGCACAGCTGCACACAAAACCATACAACACGCACCGTGCACAGAAAGCGTAAATAAATCAAAACTCTAATCAAGGCGAAAAACATATTTCGCCATTTTCAGGAATCAGTGCTCAATTAAATTTGAACACATTTTGTACCAATAAAATCATAGTACTTCTTTCCCCACTGTTATTCTCAATATATACAGCAATAATGATGATTGAAGCACTGGATCGTTTAGAAGAAGGAATTAAAGTAGGGGGTGAACTAATCAAAGATATATGATTCGCATATGATCAATCATTTACTGCAGCTACAGAAAAGGAACTGCAAACACTATTGGACAACCTGAATAGCACAGCTGCAAAGCACAATATGAAAATAAATATAAATAACACAAAAATAATGAGGATCTTGAAATCGAGAAATGATAAGATGAACATAAAATTAGAAGATAAAGATTTAGAACAAGTAAAAACCTTCAAATATACCTAGGTAACATTTTTCGCAAATGACGGATACCATGATGAAATGAGAACAAGAATTGCCATGGCTAAGCAAGCCTTTGCTAAACGAAGAGAATTGCTCATCAAAGGGTTAAACATATAAACTAAGAAAAAAATGTCAAAATCAATAATATGGAGTGTATATCATTATGGATAAGAAACATGGACACTCCAAGAAAGTGATAGAAAAATATAGAAGCATTCTAAATGTTGATATGGAGACGAATGCAGAGAATATCATGGCAGGATCGAAAAACCAACGAAGACGTATTAGAAGAGATAAAAGAAAGACGTAATTTACTTCAAGAAGAATTATAGAAGATTATCCACATCATCAAAGAAAAAACAAAGAATACGGACTGAAAATGAATATTAACCCTATCCTACCCGGGGGGGGGGGGGGCGATTCGGCCCGCGCTCTTTTGTTTTTACTGGCGTTGTTTAAATAAAAGACGCAGCAACTTGGGGT
>JAUYWV010093200.1:0-14479 GCA_032274565.1 Nematoplana nigrocapitula
GTTAACACTAACACTAACACCGGTGTTAACTCTAGATTTGACCTCTCCCAATGTCGTGTGCAATGTAAAACTACTGAAACTAAATCATTTCGCAATAATATATTCTGTGAATGATATATAAATCTCGCAACTCCAAACTTTCAGCCAATAATTTGTTCTTTCTTTACATATAATATTGTGTGAAAATGTTCAATATTTGTTCTATAAGTGCGCAATTTGAAAACTATATTTAAGCGTATTTGGGTAGAAAGTCAACTGGTGTGCCTATGTCGCTGTTTTTCACTTTATAAATTGTATACTTAACCAAATTGCTGCAATATGGGATGTAGTTTCTTGAGTCTTAGTCAAATAGAACATATGTTCCTATAGCTTTCGTATGATACCAAATAGTGGCATATGCGCCGCGTCGTGAAAAACTTATCGTCCTCGGTATACAATTACTGATTAGGAATAAAATTGTAACCGATATTTTTCAAACGAAAACAGTTGATAGTACATATTTGACACTATTACCGTAAAAAAGGAATAAAACTACAGCCCTTTGTCAGCTCGATAACGCAAACTGCAGATTTATTTACATTATCAAATAAATACATCTTAATTTAAATATTGAGTTCTAGAAGGTAGGGCTTCTGATTACTCTTCCAGACCTCAAAATCTTCCCAAACTTTACATTTTGCCTTGACGCCTTTTTTTCTTTAAAATTTCACTTGTTACCACGTTGTTTTCTAATTTGCCATGCCGCACATTGAACGTGTCGATGATCAGCATTGCTCTAATGCTAGGCAAATGTTCTATAACCCAACTCGTCGTTTGCATTCCACACTAAAACACTTCGGTCAAAAACATAACTCTTTTCCTTATCAAATTCGCTAAAACCTTACTTTGTTAATGTTTCTTATTCTCAACTAGAAAGTGAGCAGAGCAAGGCACTTGGTGCGATGGATGTCAGAGTTTTGTACTGAAGTATAAGAACAAATTGATGGGAGACTTATAACTACAGTATTTTGTGAGTAGTTCTGGAGATTTTCCAAGGACTATCTCTTTGAAAGGAACGAGGGTGCGTGAGAGCAGCGTGAGAAGACAACGGCTGCGGAAGTTTGAAACCGACTAAAAACGTGCGAAAGAGAAAGAGATAATCTACGTAAATATACGATATACCGATAGAAAAAAACCCAGCGTATATTATATCTTTTTGCCTGTGTGTGTGTTTGGTGTATGACAGAGCCTCCTTAAGTTCTTGACAAAATATAACATTATGACTAGTACTGTACTACGTAACGTGATAACATTTACATCTACAGTACGTCATTTACCATTAGTATAAATATTTAGGCGGTTGCAGAGTGTCATATTATCCATAATATCCACAAAGTCTAAACTCACTACTTTCACACTTGTTTAAATGTTAGAGACATTTACTGTTCGGCTTAACTTTGAACTCGTCCTCTCATTTACCAAAGTAAGTAACCTGGAAACTGTCAAAAACTAGCGACAATGTTTATCCAATAAGTTTTTTATTTAAAAATATAACTCAATGGAAGTGACCTCTATGCAGTTTTAAAGAGGTATCAGCGTCCTGCGGTCATGGCGGACCTTAGAAACAGGGGTTCTTTTTCTGTGAAATGCCGCACGGATTGTTTTGCGCTAAGCCTGATCCCTTGTATCTATCTATGTACCGTGCCCCTCTAAGACGTAGGCGACCATGGACTTCCACAAATCTCTATCATTGCAGGTTTTCAGCACATTTCCTACAGTCAAGCTTTCCTTCTGGTACCTATACCTTCATCCATTTTTCTAATACTTTCCATGTATGGTAGACGAGGTCGTCCTCGTTCCTCATTTTTCATCAATCATTCATGTTGTTATGATATCTTCTAGTCCCCAGTTCCTCATAACATGACCCAGGACTATTCGAGCTGTCTTTTTCTTATCAATTCGATCAACGTTCTTTCTTCTCCTGCTTGCTCTATTTAGGACTTCTTCATTTTAAATGCAGCCTACCCAGGATATTCTGAGCATTCTTCGCAAAATGCTCTGATCCCTTATTGTTTGTTAACCCTTTTGGTGTTGTTCAATCTATCAAGAGATAATAGCTGCGGGTGAAACTGGTTTAGTCAACCTGTATAAGGGAGATACAGGGGTGGCACTAAACTTCCTTCGATTGCAGAACTTTCACAAAAAAGTTGTTATCAGTCAAAAATTTGTGGACCCCCAGGTACTCCCTCCAACATCTGCAGCTGCCAAATTTGACAGTTTGAGGACATTCTATCAAATGCAGGAATGGTTGGGCCATGAAACAAGTATGAACCCGGAGGAATGGGGCGTGCAATTAAAGGATGGATGTTGTCAGCCTGTACTGACAGAGAAAGCAGTTGCTCCATCTGAGATACTAGAAATGGTGAGGTGTGATTGTGCAACTGATTGTTCAACAAGAAGATGCTCCTGTCGAAAACATGATTTGAACTGTTCTCCAACATGTGGCCACTACCGAGGTGGATGCTGCAATGGAAGTCCAATAATTGACAATGATACGGTCACAACTGATGAGCAATCGCCATACTAATTGTAACTGATGATAGACATCATACCTAGACAGGATTTCTAAACAGATAAAGCAAAATGTATTATCTTTATATAACCTGAAAGTGTGTTTGTATTACATAATTTGTCTATATAAGGTCAACTTCGCACCATTTTTTTTAAATAAAACTGTGGCATTATTCTTTGTTCTGTTTATTTGAAATAGTAAACATATTTGTCAGAAGCTTTTCTGAATTGAATAGTTGGGTTTAGAAACCAAATCCTTTCTTTTATAATGATTCCAAGTGCTACATAGTAGAAAATTTCTAGATGTGGAGGCCATTTTGGAAAATCGTAGAATTTGAAGGCTTTCCACTACTTGAATTTTAGGGAATTTTTAGTATGTGTTTTAAAAGGCCCTTCTGAAGTACTAACCAAAAGGAAAATTCTTTTGCAATTAGTGGTGGGTTGACCCCTTTTTCCGCTAGGTTTACTAGACTATTGTGGCGTTGACGCGTGGGAATAACAACAACAACAACATGACAACCTTGGGATATAGCAAAATCTTCGAAAATGACATATATGCACATAAAGCGACCATCGATGAACCGTTTAACTAAACCACAACATGTTCATCTCGTGTTAAACTTTTTCTTTGAATAACTTGTTGAATAATGTTCTATAAATAATCCATACTTGAGCGTCAAATACCGTACTAGTAATGTGAAGTAAGCCAGATTTGCGTGTCCTTGTCAATTTATGAAAACGCCGTATAGAAAGTTTCACTCAGACATCATCTATGTTTTGAGGCGTCTATTGGTACACCAGCTGTATTATGTGGCCTGATATAAAAATAAAACTTTGTGAAGTCTGGCAAGTGTGGTGGGTGGTGGCCACAAAATCTGACCGTTTCGCACCAACCAGCGATCCGTGAAGATCTGAGAACTCTTCTCATCTGCCAGCAGATCACTAGCATCAGGACCAGTAAGCCAGCAATCTAAGCTTATATACGATTGGTAGCGAAGTTCGTTGGGGCACACAGTGGAATTGATAGGAACGAACAGGTGGACAAGCACGCGAGTAGAGAGGCGGAAAACTGTAACCCCAAAGATGCAGATATACAGTACCAAGCCATGAAAGCCACGATCAAGCAAGAGGTAAACAACAAATTGGACAAAGCAATTGGACAAGAACACACAGATACAGGATCCTATAACATCGCAGAAAATTGCCTGGCAACGACTGGACCAGGGAAGATAGCAGTTTGTGGGAAGACGAAATCTGTAGGTAAGTTCAGGAAGGACATCGGCCTCACTACAGCAGATAGCTACATATGGTGTAGGTAAATCTAAAGCAGAATCCATCACACACCTCATCGAAAAATACCAAAAACGGACAGTCAGACAGCTGCACAGGAAGCACAAAATAAGAAGGATAGAATACCTGGATGTCAACCCTTATAGTTTACAGTGGAATTCTTCCGTCAGCTGACCCAATAGGTGAAGGGGAAAACAGTTGACCATCTCGTGGTTCATCGTCCTGCAGTATGTTCAGCTAGCGAAAACATCGGTCCTATATAACCGGCTAACCAACATCTGACTTTCATTCATTCCAGTTTCAGCGGCATCGGTTGGAATCCGCTCGATTTGGAGAAAACAAAATGTGTAAGTTACCTCTTGGATACCCAGCACACTTGCTTACCTGGCGCATTGTGTTCGTGCACGAAAGGATAACGTGTCATTTAGTAGTGTGTTATTAGATTTGAAAAAGAGGGCATAGTAATCCATGTTTTGACAGGGATATACCAGGCGAAAGTTTCCCTTGTGTTTCTTCTCGTAGTTTTCGTGTTCCATTGCCGATTCGGCCATCTTCAATGTTAGTTTCAATTGAGAAATTCTACAACAACCATTTCACCGTAGTAAATACAAGAACAATATATTCTGTATGTATACACAGCAGTTCATGTCGTAGAATTTCTGTACACTCTTTTAAAAATAATGAACGATTAAATTTTAATAATAAAATACGAAATATTAATAGAAAATACATGTATCTGTACTTTGTATAAATAAGGTTTACCGTTGAAAAATTGGGAATATATGATAAACTGCAGTTTATGAACAATCAATTCCAAATTTCTGGCGGAAACGAGCATAAACACCAATATAAGACAATTTGTACAATACCGGACTTGCATTCAAAGAGTAATTAATAATCTTTTATTACTTGTGATACTTGTTTAGTCGTTGAGCTGTATCTTTATATCTTAACAGAAGTTATTTTAGTTCTTCACAACTCGGTTATGAATAGCCGCTACAGAAAGCCTCCAATTAGAAAAGTAACTATTTACTTAACCACGGGAACTGTTTAATCGTGTTTTCCACAGATCCTTCCGTATTCGTTTACAAAATATTTTGCCAGGACCGATTTTAGTATTTTCTGTATACGGAAAATCACAGCATATCTTTTCAAACCAATAGCAAACCACACCAAATGTAAATGTTCCCCTCATTTAACTGTTTGTAATGCTTGCAACGGTAATTCTTCCTTCTTCTTCTTCTTCCCAGACCCGAAGGAAATCAGCTGCCATATAGCGGATTAGCATTACATCTGTGGTCTATTACAGGCCGTCTCAGATGAGGGTGATGAATACCCTGGGCGGATACAACAGACCACCTCGAAATAGTTGAGGGACGCCCTCGTCTCGTGCCGTTGCATGGACGGATTTGTAGGTGCACCCTACACCCATGCTCCTGTGCCCGCTCGCGTCCCCGCAGCTGACGTGAGTCTCTTCCTTGTCGATTAAGTTGCGATTTCAAATAAAAGATCACGGAAGCATAGGAAATAATCGACAGCCAACTTTAAATACAGAACTATTAACTTTTGGCTCTCCATTTCACTTAAAGATGTTTGCAAATATTTATCCCGTATTGGTTGGTTCCGTTGGATTTATCCGATCCCTTCCGAAGGATGGGGGGGGGCAGCGCGCGGCCGCCGAGGCCCAGCAACCGGACAACTCCCCACGGCCGTCTCCATAGATTGGTTGGTTGGTTATTGGCTCGCATTTGGACGGATGTCCATATTGCCCGGTCTGTGACCGGTCAGCCCAAGCATTCTCAAAACCGGAGAGCTCGTGACGCCTTCCTCGTACGGAGCGGAGCCCCCCAAAACTCTGACACGGTGTACTGTATATTCCAGGAGTCGCAATGATGTGTGTCGCTCGGTCGAGGATACAGCACCTAGAGAGTGACTGTCTAGGGCTGCTTTAGAAAAAACCGTGTCCGAGTTCCGAAGGCCCACTCCGGCGCAATTCGAGCCTCAACGAGATAGTCGGGAGTCTGCCTGGGGTGAGAGAGATTGAAGAATGTTTGGTCTCCATAGATCGATGAGGCGCACCGCCTGACCAAAGATGGCAGGAAGGGTAATCGGATCGACCGATCCGTTGGAGGTAAGATGCATGGAGAGTGGAATGCCCGTTGCAGCGAAAGATGCCAACGGAAAGAAAGGGGAAGTAGAAGCTCACCCGGAGAAGTATTTTGAATCTGGTTGTCTAGAAGTTTGTTGCGAAGAATTGACCGCCAGGACGACAGAAAAGAGTGGTAGATGAAAGAGGAGGATGCAGAGTAGGAGAATGGAGCGTTGAAAGGAGAGGTGGTGCCGGTCTTAACTAAGGAGCCTGCCCTGTCATTGCCCCGGAGACATGAGTGCCCCGGACTCCACTGGGATAGGGAGGAAAGAGAGTGCGAGAGGAGAGGTGAACTAGCAGATGTCTCGCACAGCTTTAGATAAATCACTAAAACTTCGAACCGTCCGGAACGGACTTTCTTCATCTGGGACGAGTAGGGTACACCCAGATTAGGCTCGCGGGGATGGCGTCGAGGTTATGCCGGAGGCAACATTGTCCCACAAATCGCCATTCCACTGCAGTCTATCAAGAGTTTATGGCATGTATAAATCTTCAAGGCTATAGTGCCCGGTATTACTATATCTCCTACGTGCATAGGTATAAGTCAGACAGCAATCCCATAGGCCATAGGGCAACCACGGTGCCACGATCTTCACATTTTTAATTTTGGGTATTGTTCCCCAACCTTTTCTGTAGTAATATAACTGCACCAAAATGCGACTATACATATCTCCATATACTGACATTTATGATTTTTTTAAATGCTCAGATTCTTAATAGCTCATTCTAATTACATGTATTTTATTTAGTTTGATATGAATACACGAGTTTAAAACAACTGTCTTGAAGTCGACTTATGTATTTACTTATCCTTTTGTCTTCCTTGTGATATGAGACGTTCCCGCGACAATTGCTTTTCAGCTTCCAATAGGTTTCGCTTATTAAGTGCCGGAAAATATATCATGTTGAGAGTATCCCAAATGAGGGCCTCCTTGATCTCTTTGTCGATATCGGCATCTGCCACAAAACTAGGACTGTGATTAACCTGGAGCGACAAGTGAACCAGAATGTTAAAAGTCATTAATATTAGGCAATATACAGAGTAATGAAAGAATCACGAATTTCTTCTAATTGCAAGTTTTATCAAATTTGAAAATTTCGTTTCTAATTTAGCCGACATCGAAATTAATCGGAAGTAAGTTGGAACTTTCTTCAAACATTGGTATAATTTGGTCTGACGTACTATATTATTGCTATGACAAGAAATATGGTCTGTGTGGTGTGTGCCTGCACACGGGCATTGATGAAGCCTGGCAAAAGGCCCCTCATGGAGTGGATAAGTCTGTTTATGATGTTCTTGTGGAATTTGGCGCAGACTTAGAGGATAACCGGAAACAGTTCTGTAGCTGTTTTGGGGCTTGAGCGAATTTTGTTGAAATGCCTTTCAAGTACGTCCTGCTGTAGGACGAAGTTTCTGTGAGCCTTGAAACAAAATGGCACAGCATGAGCGCGTAGAACGTGACCGAAGAAGCAGTGTGGCGTGGCACTATTCCCCCGACCAGGACCAAGATTGCCGAAATCCACGGTGCCTGGGTATGGTTGTGGTCGGTTCCATTCTAAACTTTGAGTGCTATGTTCCAGGATACAGCAATAAACATAGCGCTTAGTCCTTCTTTGCCACACAATCTGACGCGCTCATTGGCATGCATCGGCTCACATCACTGAGCGGAATATTTGCCAGCTGCTATGATGTGATCCTGGGCCCACTGCAGTTACGCTGTCTTCAGCTGATGGCTGGTCGTCTAGTTTTAACATGTTAGCGGAGGATAGGACGATCTCGTCGGTCCTGTTGGCACGATAGATATACCTCAAACGCGAGGGTCACACACCATATTGACCATATTTCCAATGTAATCAAATCTTATACCAAAGCAAAGTAGATTATTTGAAGAACATCAAACCATCATTATAATAAATTTTGATGTAGGCTATGTAGGTCTAGAAATGAAATGTTCACATTTCCATAAACTTGCATATGACCAAAATTCGTGTTTCATTTGCTGTTCGCATCCGATAAAAAAATATCACGATTTTATTTGAATTATTTTCAGAAAAATTTCGAACTTTTTGTACCTCCAAAACATAAGGCTTGAGCTTGCGGTCAAGTATAATGTCAAAACCCAATAGCTCGAAACAGGCCGGAGGTCTCAGGGGATCGGGGAAACAGGTTCTATAGTTGCGCTGGAGAACAGGACACGCGGCGATAATTGTCTTAATGATAACGTCATCGATCGATTTCCATATTTTTTGGACATCGTAACCGTTTTCATCCAGCCAACGATTGATTGTAGTTAGTCTCCTGCAAACAAGTACAATGTGTTGTAGTCAATTGATGAAAAACGATATTCCAAATTTGAAATGAGTCGACCGAAGACATGTCAAGGAAACCGCATGGTATCTGTATATTTGTAGCATCAATATATCTTACATTGTAAATTCTATAAACAAGCACGAGAAAATACAGATAGTCTGTACGAACGTGAGGGCGCCACAACCAGCTCTATCCATCTACTGTATGTCTTCGGACAACCTCAGGGAGCTCCTCAGCTTCAGACTTTTCTATTCCGGGATTCTCTCCTACCATTGCTTGTCTCGCATTCTTTCTCTCTCTTTCTCTATTTATCTGGCGCTTTGGTCGTCCTAGGAACTCTAGCCCTTTCTCGGGTTCTTCTTCTTATTCCCGGTCGGGAGGGCGCGTCAGCGTAAACCATCATTTATCGCTATATTGTTGGCCTTTTTAACATTAATTAAAACTGTTTTTACCAACGTTTGCCTCGAATTTCCCTAAGAGAGTTAAGGGACAAAAATTGACATAGAAGTCCGCTTGATTCAATTTTCGTCACAGGTGAAGACACTGCTGTTTGTAACGACCTACCATGCACAACCCAATTTAGGAGCACTCCAATTGTGTCGAATTTGCGGTTAAACGATGCTTAGATCAACGCAGGGAAGAATTTGAATAAGCATCGTGAAAAAATACACGGAAATTAGGTCGCAGAAGCATTTGACACTGTGTCTCCTCGCAACTGCTTTAACTGTGAACGACATAAGCTTGGTTCCATTCTCTTCTTTTTCTTCTTAACATTGAATAATGACTTATAAATTTGTTTCTGTAATGAGCCTTGGACGTTTCCGTGTAAATTAACGTTGTGTGAATTGTTTTGAAAATTTGTCTGATTAACTGTGTTTAATCTTTCAATAATTTTTATCATTTGTGAAAAATATTGCTCGTTGTTTCAATTGTTTTGATCATTACTGAAAAACAGTGAACGTTGTTTGAATCATTCGGACAATCTTCTTGAATGCTGAGTTCTGTTCAAAATCCCCTTGAAAAGTTATTACTAATTATTCTAGATAGTAGTATGATAATTATTTCAGTTATCATTGTAAACGTTAAGTAAAAGCTCAAACCAAACAATTTGGTTAGAGGGGCCAGTATGGCAAAAGTAAATAAATAGAATCTCGACTTCTTCACCCTTACGTACCGTTTCGTTCCACAATCGTCATCAGTTTGTACAAAGTCATCCGAGGTCTTCTGAACCGCGTAATTCGTCAGGTGCATGTACACATTGTTGAGGTTTTCCGGATTCGGTTCACTATAGGGACAAGTGGTGAAGCGCGCCAAACCGTCTCGGAACACATAGATACGCAACGGATTGCACGATGTAATCAGGGCGTAGACTCGCATGTCAAATTTGTAACTGTCGATTAGAAATGGCTAAAATAGGCAAACACAATTTCCGGCTGGAAAATACTCCGCAGTCGAATTGGACTATATCTAAGGTCTACAGTATATCTGGTAGACTACAGTACCTTAGACAAATAGAGTTGACAAATTATGTTATCCGCGGTGGGGATTTCTCGAACATTCTCTGTCAGCCAAATACCTTTGCCCTGGCAAGCACTGATGGGCTTGACGATAAATGTACATGTGGGTCTGCTCTCGGCAAAACTCACTAATGTATGGTAACTGGAAATGGATTGAAGACATCATTTTTTTTAAATATCATTTTCAGTTGTCATTAAAATTTCACCTATGAAATACAACCGCTGTCAATATCTCACTCTTTTGGTAAGCACCACGTCTTGGGGAATATTTTGTATGCAATGGGAAAATCTCCTGCCATTCTGTTAAGATTTTTGGCCAACAAATTTTTCTGACAGATTTCATTCATACCGGGAAAATGATTGATTTTCTAAAAAGGAGAACCCATATATACAGTAGGTATTATTCAGCAAAATGGCGTGTTGTAGTTGATCAAGAAACACATCCGATCTGACGATTGGCATATATGTTTACTCTAAAACATATGAATACAACATTAAACTGCAAGTTCCGATTGTAATTACAAAACTAAGTTTGCAACACAAGAATATATGGAACTGTAAATCTGAAAAGAACACATTAAAAATTAACAGTATCATTTTATCATATTTTAAGCGAATAATGAAGCATACCAAACAAAAACATGTCTCATGATTTTTTGATCAGTCAAAAGAGTGCTTACATGTGTTACTTGTGTCATTCACACTGTATTTTGACCGTCATTTTATTCTTTGCATTTTGACAGCAAGAGTTAATTTTTAAAAATTGTTATATGATGGAACCAATGAAACACATTCCTTTACAATCATTTAACAAATGATATAATTGCATCTCTTTTCACTAAAATATTCGAAGTAATTAGCGCATCTTCAATAATAAGCCATTAATACGAGTCTCAGGTAGATTATTTAAGATCATAGAACAACCCGAACAAACAAGTGAAAAACAGAATTCTCATTATAGCGGCATAGCCCTATAGAGCAGTAATAAAACGTCACATACCTGATGCTTCTGTAAATTTGCAACCCTTTCCATTTGAACAGAGCAGTCGGTCCAGAAAACCGTCCAATCGGCCTCTTCCGGTACAGATCGAAGTCCGAACCATTTACATACTCTGTGAACTACGTCGTATTTGCAATTCATCAGACAAACAGTATACGAGCTGGAAAGGAGGAGACCCAGGGTTTTCAATCTAACAGTTTAAAATATGACTATAATTTGCGTGTTGAAATTGGATGAGATAAACCCATGATTATTGATTTTCTGGTCATCGAAAACAAAAACAGTCCATACAGATACAGATACACAGCGATACGCCGCACCCAACCCACCTCAAACATAACCTGAGAACTCCAAAAAGTGATTCCCAAATCCATCCCCAGGCGAGCCAGACACGACGTCTACCCCACCACTGACGAGGCACTGGAGGTTAAACGACTGTCCCCCAAGAGAAGGTGATCAAGTGAGGTGAGGGTTAGACTCTGCAGGTATTTACGAACACACTCAATCACAAACTCAAAATTGTTTTAAATAATCCAGGGCAATGTAACATGACAGACTGCTATCATAACAGCGCTAAGGACAGCCAAAGAGCACCTGAAAAACATCATTTAATATTGCCTATTTGGTTATCAAAGGATACATTGTTGGTATCCTTGAATAGCCCAAGGCTGTGTTGTTGTGGTCGGTCTCCCTGCTCTGTTCTCGGAGCATCACTGATAGTTCTAGCCCCTTCGAATTTACTGTACTGACTGATGTTTCGATCTTGGACAGGATAAATGGTAATTTGTTATGCTAAACGTCGCTATGTATCAGCTCCTTTTTAATTAGAAAGATAGTAATGTCTCACAGCAACTACTGTATTCTATCATCTTTAGTAAAATTTCAAATTACTTCATGTTTTTAAGGACATTTATCGAGCAATCCTGCAAGACTCACCTTCAGACTGGTATCCCAATTATCCTAAGCCCGACCTATCAACCCCTGATGACCTATCTAAACTGCACCGAACCATAAAATCCTCGTCGATAACTAGTCTACGCCCTTGCCCATCAACTCCAGAAAGAACCTTGATCCCCAGTCTGCGACACACCAATACCAAAGTTCGGCATACAGATGGTTTCATTAAGCAAGAGGTGGCTGTAAGTATATGTATGATATAGCAATTACATTTTACGAAATATTATAAAACTTTCTAATTTCCGACCTGATTTCTTTTCATTTTATTGATTAATAGAATTTATTAATAATTTGTAAACTTTTCATGATATGAAATATTTCATAACATATACATAAAACACATACAAACATGAAGTTAACACATTCAAAATAGTTCTAAAAATCATTTCATTACATAAATAGTCCTCGATACATTGTTGAAAATCACGAAACGCACGTCTGCATTAGGCTTCTATAAGGAAGCAATATTGTTCTGCACAGAAGTCGATAAACCCGATGGAGAAGGTAAAGCAAACGAAATAATAAAAAACAATCAGGTCTTTTTACCTATAGCTGGCCAGTCTCATTGCGCCTCGTCCACCAATCCACATCACTGTCAAATATTCTTGAAGTGTATTTCTAACTTTCATTACTCAATGACACGTTGCTCCATCTTGCTGAATGAGCAAGTTCTTTATGTCGGTTGGAGTGTAGTATCACCTTTTTAGCAAGATTTGTACCGATTGCATAATCATTGTACACATAATATCTACTTCAGAATTGAATTCTATTTATCTATCGAGTGTTTAGCTTTTGTCAAGTAGGTTCACGCTCATGGCAACCATTTTCTCCACTCCGTGCGTTATTCTGCTTTCTCTTAGAGATTTTTATATGAATCTGTATTTAATTCTGTTAGAATGCCTTTTCTTGGCTTTCCTCGTTTAAGTTTTCCACAGAATAGTCATTCGATGAATGTTTTCAATAGGTTATCTTTTCTTAAAATGTGACCTATCCAGATATTCTTCCGTTTCAATATAGTCTGAAGTGAATTACCTCTTTTTTTATCTCTTGTAATACGTCTTCGTTGGTTTTCCGATCCTGCCATGATATTCTCTGCATTCGTTTCCATACCAACATTTCAAATGCTTCTATCTTTCTCTTATCACTTTCTTAGAGTATCCATGTTTCTGATCCATACAAGGCTACGCTCCATATTATTGATTTGACAGTTTTTTTCTTAGTTTCTATGTTTAACCCTTTGGTGAGCAATTCTTTTTGTTTAGTAAAGGATTGCTTAGCCATGCCAATTCTTGTTCTACATTTATTTCCTCACGGCATCTACCATATGATGTGATAATTGCACCTATGTATTTGAAGCTTTCCATTTGTTCTATTTCTTTATTTTCTAATTTTGTGTTCAACTGTCATTTCCCGATTTTAATATCCTCATTATTTTTGTTTTCTTTATATTTTTTGTCCACTCACCGCTGGTTCTGATTCATATATATAGATCTTCGATAGTTCTTCTATCCAGTTGACTCGGTCGAATGCTTTCTCAAAGTCTATGTAACATACAGTATATGTATAGATGATTGTCAAATTCCAGGCTTCTCTATATAAGTGTTCTTACTTTTCTAATTGCTTCCTTCTTACCACAACCCTTCTTGAAGCCAAATTGATTTTCTCCTATGTAGTATCTTGATTTGGCTTCTATTCTTCTGGTTAGGATTCGTAACATTATTTTCGATGTGCGGGATATTAGACTGATCGTATGATGATCACTACATTATTTTGCGATAGGTTTCTTCATTAGTGGTATCACAGTTGTTTTGTAGAAGTCGTTTGGTCATTTTACTTCCATGTACATATGGTTCCAAATTTCTGTAAGTTTTTGCATTGTTACCCCTGAAGTTGCCTTTATTAATTCTGCTGGTATACCATCTGATCCTTCAGTTTTGTTAATTTCATATGCTTTATTGCTGTTTCAAGTCCTCTAGAATCGTCTTCTATTTCCACTTCGCTTTCTAATTCTAATTGGTTCATTGTAGGTTTCTGCTGTTTATTGTAGATAGCTTCGATGTAAGACTTCCATTGTTTCCGTATATTTGCGCCATCCGTTAGTAGGTTTCCATCCTTATCGTTGATTGATATTGCTCTATCTTGGTTGCTTCGATTTGTCGTAGCTTCTGTAATTTTGCAACACATCATGAAAGTTTGACCTTTCTTTTCTAACTCTTCAATGGTCTCACATATACATACAGTATATATATCTCCACCGCCTGTCACGGGCTTTCTCTGTTTTTCTTCTGAGTTCATTGTTTAATTGCTTGTATTTTCGTCTTCCATTTTCATTATTGATAGACTTCCATTTCCACCTTTCTTGCATTTTATTTATCATTTCTTGAGTTATCCACAGCTAATTCTTTGGAGCTATTGTTTATATATATACAGTATATCCTATGTTGATTTCCGCTGCCTTCTTTATAGTTTCTTTCACTTGAGTCCATTTATCATTTTTTGTGGTTGGTTTGACTCTTCGTAGTTCTTGATCCACTTCTTCTGCAATCCTTTTACGATTTTCTTCGTTCTTCAATTTGTTGGTATTCCATTTTTGCGTATTTTCTTCCTCTTGATCTTTTTTAATTTCAAGTTCGTAGTCATTATTACCAAGTTATGGTCTGTGTCAACATCTGCACCGGGGTAGCTAGATTATTTCTTTACACTAT
>JAUYWV010093211.1:2635-14479 GCA_032274565.1 Nematoplana nigrocapitula
CTACCAGCTAAAAAGGGTACAGCACCCTCTTTGTCTACGAAGCAATGTCCAAAAGTAGGGTCACGGTAGACCAGTGTCCTAAACCTGGGTCACGGTGGGGCATTGTTCTATAATTGAATTACGACTAAGTAGTGTCCAAAATCTGGGTCATCTCCATTTTCTTACCAGCGGTCGCATAGAAACATCGAGGGTCTTTATAGCCACCGGTTGCCGGCGAGGTGAGCCGGTATCGCTGTAAGGAGGACCTCGACGTGCACCACCACCGCCGGCATCACTGCGCTGCGAGGCCGGGGGTGCGGAGGGCGGTTCCGTACCACCAGAGCGCCTCCTCTGGTGGCCGCCGGACAGTTGACGAGCCGCCGCCAGATTGGACAAGGAACGAGGCAGACCTCCGGCCATGCTCGGACCACCGCCCGACTCGCTCGGTCCCGGGTCCAGTTTGTAGCCGGACAGATTGAATCCCGGTTCTGAGCATCGAGCGGTTGGGAGATGGACGGTGAAGTTAGGCTAATAAGGTCAGGCGCTCTATAGAGAACTGCCGGTCGCATTTCGATTTTAAATCTAGTGATTACTCAATTCAGTCACACGATTCTGACTGACTGCCTGGCATCATCTCAAAAGCTGAAAAATCAGTAGTGTCTATTCACTACAATACAATAGGCTGTTTATTCTTTTGAAATTTTTCAATTATTTGAAATTTAGATTGAAATGATGTGTTAATGTCAAGCTCACCACTCGTATCGGCTGGAAAGTGCAGCCCGGTTCGGTCCTGCCCGTTGTCATGGAAAAGAACAAGACGGTTTCTGATTGGTGGAGGGTCGAGGCTGATCTCTGCGGCTGGCGGAATCAGCCCGCGCTCCACCAGACTGAGCAGACCTCGCCGGGCGTCCTCTTCTGTGATTCGGGGTGGTGCCAACTGATAAGGGGGTGGAGAAAATGACAGACACGGCGGGGTGTTCGCGAAAATAGGAAGCGAAGAAACAATTATTTAAACATACCTCAAACCAATATAAAGAAAATACCCTCGACATGAAAACAATGGACAGCTTGAAACAATAATTGTCTGTGTGTGGGTGTGTGTTTTCAGTATTCATAATCTCTTTGTAGGCTATTCTTTGAAAAAAGCTGAAAATTTCGGTACCCATCCTTTTAATGTCTCGGCTTCAATTATTTAACCTCTAAAAAGAACTTTGACATGTTCACCACAATAAATTGTTTCAGAAAATGCTTTCCCTTCCATTCGACAAATTGGATATACCCGAAGGTGACTTATTTTATATTTTTTGTTTATTTCTAACAGACTGAGAATCATGAAATATTCGCATAATTCTGTAAAGTAGTAGTGTTTTACCATCTATGTACCTGACAACGCCTTTTTCTAGTTGTTAAGCACGCTGAGTAAATCAGCCAATCAAGGAGTGCGCCTTCTCCCCCAAAAGACGACATCGCAATTGCCCAACTCCGCTCCGCTGACAGCCCCCTCCTAAATACCTCCGCCACCGCATCGGGCTGGAAGGCTCCGCCACCTGCAGCAGATGCCTCTCCGCCATCGGAGACCTTCCGCACCTACTTTTCTACTGCTCCTCCAACGACCACATCCGCATACCCAACTCTACTTCCCCGATCACCCTCGCCACCCTCTCCACTAACCCCTCCCTCGCCATCGCCCTTCTCTGCCCCCTTAATCCCCTCTACTCTCACTCTCTCTATTTCGAGCCTCTGCTGGTGACCCGATTTGGGCCCCAGCGGCATCACCCACCACCACATCACGGCTCGTTTACGGTGTCAAACATGGCTATCTATACTATCTATAATAGATAGCCGTGGTGTCAAACAATCAGACAGGCGACACGTCATAAGTAGGTCAAGATCATTCACGTCACGTGACAGCCCTTTACCCCACGTGATCCGTCCACGCAGTTTTGGTTTCTGTGTCGGTTTCCCCCTCCCGCCCACGCAGTTTAAATTTGAATTTGCGGCTTATTTGAAGATGTATGTATTTGAGGCGTACTACATACAGTAATATCAATCGATCGGGCTCGATGAGACTGCATTCAAATCGTATTACTTATACAATACAACATTTTCAGTGATGCTAAGCAATAACAAGAGTATTTTAACACACAAGATATTCAGAAAGCTCTCATGGCTCCACTTTCAGAATGAAATTTCCAAGGTTATTGGATTTTTTCAGAAGAATTACTATATCCTATAACTTAAGGAAGTTCATTTAAAAACTACGACACTCTTTTCTTAATAAAAACTGTTCAGACAATCTTTTTTTAATAGATTTGACTTTATACAGTTGGACGTAAAATTAACCATGCTTTGCGTTAGTTAATCACACAGATATTCCTGTTCATATTAGCCTTACGCAATATCGCAATCTATTTATTATTAAATTCACAGAAAAATGCCGCATGAACACAACTCATTAGATGGTCTAATATACTTGCAGCAAAACCAAATAATGTCTAAATCGATTTCACTATTGCCCCTTCCATATTGTTGACTATATTGGACGGACAGAAAATAACACACTGACGCTTGTCAATACGCTACCGTGCCATTGGAATGACACAAAGAAAAATCTCCGTTCCAACTAGATAACCCGACTTCGGGATGAAGGGGGAAGTGGGCACACACATAGGTTTTTGGAGGCCTTCGGCAACGACAGTAAGATCTAACAGACTTCTGCGAAATTCCTTCCATTCATCTTCTCTACTCCTAAATAATTGAGGTGAACCTGTTGGTGTCCCGTACCGTCCGTAGTTGTTGTTATTGTTAGTCTTTGGTCTTCTTTCTCTGGAACCATCTCCAATACGACAGACCCTCGAATAGTTTCCGGCAGAGATCACTGATACCATCAAGTCCAAGTCGCATTCTCTGTCCAATCCCCGCCGGGCAATCCATCATATGTTCGACGTTCTCCTCTTCCTCTTCGCATCTGCGGCCCCTCGCGTCATCATCTAGCCCTATTATCTTTCTATACGCTTTCAACTCCAAAGAATGCCCTGTACTGAACCTTCTGTTACTCACACTTTCTTCTCTCTTCCAATTCTACTCGACTTCATACTTTATTCCTTTCCCGTACACCTTCCTACTTCTTTCATGTTTCCAATCTGTCTTCCTTATCTAGCTCGGAATCTCCTCTTCACCCCTCCGCCATACACTCTTCATCATATTGTGCTAACCTTGTCGCTCTATCCGCTTCTTCGTCTGCCATTTTGTTGCCCTTCACTCCGCCGTGGCCACGTAAACGTTATTCTCTTGTCTTTTATTTTCTGCAGCATTTCCTCTATCTCCTCCAATAACTTGTTTTTACTTTTCACATCATTTGACCAGATCGCTTTTATACTAGCTTGACTATCTGTTGCTATTCTCGCTGTGCTCCATTCTTCCGTATTCCTCAGCCATTCCAATGCCAAAATCATTGCTTTGAGCTCCGCTTGGAAGGAGGAGCATATTCTTTCCGCTGTTCTTCTTCTTGTTTCCACTACGTTCGTCGTAGTTTGCATGATGACGTACTGTGCTCACTACACAGTATCGTCAGGTCAGACTCCATTGGCCTATGTGCCGCTGCCACTTCCACGATGCACAATGGAGACGTATTACTTTTACGGATGAGTAGCACTTTCATTTGATTCAGCAAGCGTTGCAGAATCGTTGTGGACAAACACCATTAATAAAATTTTTGTTTTGTATTTTGGAAATAAGGCATGCACAATAGTTGAAACCAATGATAAATGTTTTATTTAATTTTATGACCAACTGTATATTTATATGGGTAGTGCTCATATTAGTTTGCCAAAAAAGCCCCAAATTCTTTTTAAATTTTGCAATTTGAACATTCTGTTTATTTTCATGGTTACATTTTTCACCAACCACCCCTCCCCCACGTTTGCGCCTATTTGGGGGGTGAATGCGTATTTATTTACCTGGAACCCCCCCCCCCTCGAGAATTTCCTGGTTGCGCCACTGATCCCTGTCTGCGTTGTATTATGGCTTGTAAATAGTCGTTCCAATGTTAACGCCTAGACTCACCCATAGTCTACCACATCCTACCGGCTCTAATTATGTAGCAGCAAATTGAGTTCACCACTGAGACGGGGTACACAACACTCCAAACATTATGGACCCTATAGAACTGGCAGTGTAGCACGAAAGACTACACTTCGCCCCTCCCCCGAACAACTAATTTGAATGACAAACACACAATTCTAGTTTTAATTGGTTTACTCGCCAGACTGGTGCGCATCAGGACTTTTCCTCCTTGAATATCATTTTTTAATCGTATAGAAGAGTACACTTTTCAATAGTGCAAAGCAAAACGGTTCATGACGGATCAACAGCTACAGTTGGCACAACCAACACTACGAAGTATCGAGTGGGGCCTGACCACTGTCACATCAGTGGGAACGAGCTGGCCGACACCCAGGCGAGCTGCCAACGCTCGCATAACCCGTACCCTTTCGGAACAAAAAGGTACCAGGCTGACGCCCACGCCGCCACCCACCGAGCCAGTCTCCCAGGACGGCCCCTTCTCGCCTCGCCGGGAACCTTGCGCGCGGACCGCATCATCCTCGATATCAGTGAAGAAATTGCGGGTTAACTGTTTGCAATAGTCACACCTACTGCACATACCTGCGGATCTACCCGATTGGCTCTGGGTAACTGCACCAATTTTTTCACATTCGATCCGCGCATGACGCGTTCCGGTTGCACCTGTGAAAGTAGGAGTGGGAATATTTCAAGGTCACACTTGAGAGATCAATAAAATTAGACCGGCCTACCTTTCCCGCTTTCTTTTCCTGGATAATCGGCAGCTGGACTCCATATTTCTCCTGAGCCACATGTCTGGCGAGCTCATTCTGGGGGTTCTGGAGAATCCGCAGCGCAATTTCCCGTTTGAACTGGAGTAGAGGGATACAGAAAGAGGATTCAGTGAACATTTTCTGGCTCTATCGTGTCAGTCATCTATTATGATTCATCTTTCAAGCGAAACAAGCATCGTGAGACGGCAGACAATCACATTTTGTCCAAGATATCCTGGTCTGTTTAGTTCAACGGACAATATATTGCTATTTAGTGTTCTAGCAGAGCTAGTCTCGCGTTCACTCAATGATATCATCTGTTCAAATCCGGCTGAAGAGAAAGAGACACCCAATGATGAACTTTTAGAAAAGTGACAATATAAAAGAAAGAAGAGTTAAAAACAAAAGAAAAGATAAAATATATGACAATAATAGGATAACCAGTCAATCAAATCTTGTCTAATAGGCTGATCAGCAAAACACATTCTGCCTAATTGGATGGCCAACCAATCAAATTCTGTCTAATAGGAGGACCAGCCAATCAAATCTTGTCTAATAGGATCACCAGCCAATCCAATCCTGCCTAATAGGATTACCAGCCAATCCAATCCTGGCTAATAGCATGACCAGCCAATCCAATCCTGTCTAATAGGATTACCAGTCAATCGAATCCGGTCTAATAGGGTGACCAGCCAATCAAATCCTGCCCCACCTCACCTTTTCACCCGGGCTGATTAGATGACTGAGAGGAACTGTTTGGACAAACTCAGGCCCCAATTTCTGTTGAGCCAGCTGATTGTCGATTCCACTGCAAGAGAAAGAGATATTACGGAGAAGCAACTGTAATTTCACGGCTATTAAATTTTTGACGGTGAAGGGGCCGTAAATTTACGTTTTTGGAAAAATCTTTTTTTATTTTTCATTTATATAACACGTGAATAACTGTTTCATTTCAGATTTTAAAAATATTTGCAAATAGTTTTTGTAATGTGTAAGTACAAGTATTCAAACATTTGCGCCAACTGTAAATAACATCAGCATAAGAACATGGGAAATCATTGTGCGTCCATTTAGTAACTCTGAGGACTGGACGAGCTTTTTTCAAGTAAATGAAATCTTGCTAACTAACCTCGTATCTGTGGAAAGGGTTGGATAACTCAAACGCCGTGGTGGTTTGCCGTGAAGTTGAGATTCATAGAAGTCACCCATTTGCTGATACTGCTGCTCTCCGCTCCGAGCCTCACCCAGCTGCTCCTCAAGGGAAGGCAGACTAGACACTCGATTGTTCATCTGGGTGAGAAGCTCTTCGGCTCGCACCTGGAACAACCAGAATTGGGTCGTGGGACGGGAAAAGAAGATTGAAGGTTACTTGTGCCCCAATTACCACTCTACTCGATAGGCTGGTTGTCGCGTCCGCGGCCCGCGCTTCTCGGAGGAGAAGAGAGAAAATAATGAGTGGAAAGAAGGAGAGAGAGAGAAGATAAGGAGAAAAAATAGAAAATACAGAGAAAAGAGAGAGAACAGTGAGAAAGAGATACAAACATAAAAGCAGATAATGTAGAACGAGAGAGAAAGAGAGAGATAATAGAAAGAGAAAAGAAGACACAAAAAGAGAAGAGAAAAAAGAAATAAAAGACAGGCGTGGTGTGAAGAAAGAAGAAGAAGAAGAGAGACATACAGAGATACAGACGAAAAGAGAAAACGGAGAATAGAAAGAAAAAGAGAGACATAGACAGAGAGAGAGAGATAAGAGAAGAAAAGAGAGAAATAAGAATGTTAGAGAAAAAGTGAAAAAGAGGTGAAAGAGAGAGAAAATATAAAAAGAAAAAAGAGGAGAGAGAATATATAGAGGGAGGGGGCCCCAATCCATTTTCACTCACAAAATTCTGACAGACTATAGGATTTGTTCCCAACCGGTTTAGTACAAAATGACAAAAAGGCAATGATCATCATCCATAGCCAAGTGACTTTATCTACACGCAAGCATACTGCTAGCCTTCATTTTGGCTACACTAAAATATGATGGTCATCAGTTATTCAACATAATCACCGATTCTCGCTAAAATATTTTCCCCTCGGGGAAGCAGACCATGGATTCCATCCTGTAACTCACGCTTTGATAGGTCGCTGAGACACTAACAATACTCTCCCCTCGAAGCCTCCTCTCCTTGATACGGGGAAACTAGAAACAATCACAAGGAGACAAATTTGGAGAGTAGGCCGGACGAGGAAGGCATACCCAAAAACATTTTTACAGTGATATTGTCACTTTGTGGTGACGGTGCGGCGCTGCATTTTCCAGAAGGAGGTTGACTTCTTCTTTACCCAAATCTGGAGGTTTCTTGCGGATGGCTGGCCTCGTGTGATATTGCAGGATACATCCAGAAAGACCTAGTCAATGACGTCGAACAGCAAAGCAAATATAATGCCTTAGTGGTCGAATAAAGTAAAGTCCATCACTTTCAGGGCCACGTAAGATCGGACAGCTTTGGTTGGTATTTGAGCCACTCACTACTTTGACGTTTCAATTCAGGTTTGTTGGTTGATGTCCGGGTTCATCGCATGCCACCACACGATTCACATACGGCCTACTCTCCTAAGTTGTCTCCTTGTGACTATTTCTTAATTCTTAGATCTTTGAGTGGAGAGATTTCGTGATGTTGATGACGTCAATGCGGCGTATCGCCAGTGTCTCAGTGACTTGTACAAGAGGGATCTACTGTAGTATTCCGTTTGCAAAAACTATTTAGAATTAAACGGTGATTATGTTCGCTGACTGATCAATGTTTTAATTGTTTTTCACCTGTTTTCGTTTTGATCAAAGCATAAATGAAAATATTTATTATAAAAAGAGGTTGTTTCGAAAGGCTGGAGAAAAAAATATATAAAAAAACGAGAAGACCATCTGGATGCAAGTATCGCGAACACAGTGTGTCGAGCAACCCTCGTACTACAAAGGTGTTGCATTCATTTTGTGATATTATCGTACTCGTCGGTGCATTTACCATCTGAGTTGCATTTTCAACGTTTTTGACTCTCAGAAGTACTAAGGTTTTTAGGGAGTAAAGTACGTTTTCAAAGAAAATACCGTCTTCTTAGAAATTAGTGAAGTTTCCCAGTCGTAACTTAGACGAAAGACGGTAGAGACTGAGAGGGAACCAGAAAAATCTGCCATGCATCATGAAGGGATCGAGGGCTACGTCAACAATAGCATCATTTGACAGTAACCTTCAGGAGCCCTAAATTCCGTAGAAAGATTACAAGTTTTGAACAACAATAATATCAGCAACAAAGATGTCAAAACAAACTTACTCGAAGTCCATTTTCGGTGCTGTTGAGAGCCTCACGTAGCTGGGACACATCCACCTTTCCATCAACATTGTTGCTGTCAATGCGTTCCTTCAATCTGCTTAAATCCTCTTGGACCTGAAAAGTATGTATTCAATCAGTAAGGAAATGAAAGCATTAGAAAAGAATTATTATCATATTCTGACATCCCTATGGGCTTGAATTATTACTGTAGTGACGTCTAGCAATTTTTCATGCTCTTTATCATCATCATCATCATCCCACCATCATCAGTGTGGCCTTCATTGCAATGAAGTTGCAGACAGAGAAGCCAGGTAGGCTGTGGGTTACCCACAGAACAATGATGGTTCGCAAGACCCGGTCCCAGTGTCCTTCAGTACGTCTAGGTCCCTCATTTGGAGGAAAGTCAAGGATACGAACCCAGCCCATGTAACCCAGGACTCCCATCTGGCTTATCTCATCATGCTGAGATGCTGGCATACAGGTCCTTTTGGACTCTGGGGAGCTTCCCCTATGTGCCCATTGTGGAGAAAATGAGCAGAAACTGGAGCATTGGCTTTAGGGGTGCCCTGCTCATCTGGACCGGTGAAATCTTTTGCTTAGAAGTTCTACATCTCACTGTGTTGATGGAGGACCCCATGGTGGTGCACCAGTATCTGTGCGAGCTCCTGCTCCTCTGATAGGGCACGCCACTTGCAACTTAACTCAACTGACTATCATTATGATAATTGTTCTTGTTATTGTCATCACTGCAGTCACCACTATTATTATCATCAAGTTAGAACAAGTTAGCCTATTGATGGACCAATTTCTTGACAGCCTTTGTGCCCTATCCAATATTCGTCCTGGTATTGTCAAACCATGCCTTTCCGTGGTTAGTGCTCATTCCCTTAGCATAATATGCACAATAACAGTCCTCTATAACCCAGCACATACAGAGCTGGCTTACTGTACTAGTAAACCGATCACCATTGATCTTTGTCATAGTGTATGTTTCACAATTGATTATTCAGTACTCATTAAACAGATCATATAATGTACTACAGAACTATGTGATTGCTGATATCGTGTTTATTAAATATAATATAATTAGAATTTATTAAAAGGCTTTACAAAAAGAACTATTAGTGGTAAAGTAAAAAATAAATGTCATCCTAAGTATAATTTGGAAGAAGAATAAATTTTGGGTAACCACCCTTTGAATTTCTAGGCACAACATGTTATGTTTTGATACCCATTTTAGTCATTTGAGGCTATTTGGAATTAAAAATGCTATTAATTATCTAGTTTTGAAGATATGTTTTAAAATACTATGTATATTACTCACCAGCAGTACGATTATTCCACCGAATATTACAAAGTAGTTCTCATGATGATAAATGATGACATCATGTATCATCAATCTATGTGAGTGCTTCACTATAAAACTGTATAGTATATAGATAGACAGAGGGAAGAAGAAAGAAAGTTGATATAGACATACTCTGTACAAGTCTGCCCAATTAGTAGACAGACTAAATGAGGAGACGAGGAAAGTAGTTCTGGTGTGAGTGTGTGCATGTTTGTATGATGAAAGAGAAAGGTTTTAGTCATTCTTCATTCAAATTGACCAGTGGCACAACTAGAGCTTATAGGGTCTGTGGCCATAATGTAGTGCAGGGCTCTTTTTCAAAATGGAAACAAAGAATAAGAATAAATAATTTTTTATAAGAATAAAACTGTAAAAGGTACATGCCAAATGTACAAAAGTGCATGAAACTACGTTTGCAAAATTACATTTATCCGCTTTTTTATTTGTGAAATCATTTATTATGCCTGATTTGTCTAAGGATTTCGCCACATAATTTTCAATTGACATTAATTACAAGCCCACAAGCCAGGCTTGTGACAGTTGATCTTAAATAATTTTTAATTTACTTTAGTTTAGAAAACGACCTTTCAGCCGTGCCAACAGTGACTGGACCGTAATGTTACAAACAGAATGCACAGTAATATTTTGTTTTGTGTTATAATATAAGAAAAAACAAATTTCAGAAACAGTATTTAATCTACAAAGTTCAGTGTAGCCAGTTTGCTAAATCGTGCATATGACAGTTAATACTTTTTAAAGTATATATCTGTATGCAACACACAGAAACAAAAATAAATTATGTAAGAAATTGCGCAGTGACTGTTTTATATTAACATAACTTTTGGGGCCCTCTGTTCCTTGGGGCCTGGTAGACTGGTAAATTTATCATCTGCCTAATATCATAATAATCATATTCACATTCAAATCTATTAACCTGGCAATCTCAAACATGGTGCATATTATATTATCATAAGATGCAAAAGACAATGACATGTCAGACTGATTTTTTATTTATAACTTCAAACGCATTTCACCTCTAGCATGGCTTCGTTGGTGTTACCAATAAAATTACAGCATCAGGCATATAAAATGTTTGTTGAAATACAATTCGGAGTGCAGAGCACTGGATTGATCAGTTGGTTCAACGGAGTTAACTACAGTCAACAGATTGATATAATTTAAAAAAATAAAAACTAGATTTAATTATGTAAATTTATTATTATGTGATGTTTATGTATAATAAAATTAATGCACTTTAATTTTTACTTTGGATATTATTTTCATCAATAAAAATATAATGCTTCCATGAAAATGGAGGCATCAATTGAATTATACACTTATTGCAAGTGATATTGATTTGATTATATTGTGAGCTAGGAAATGTATTTACCATTATAAGTAATAAAATAATATTAAAATATTATATAAATGATAATTTCGGCAATAATACATAAACAGATATTTCATAATTTGAGAATAAATTATTGAGCAAATTGAAATCAAGTACAAATTTATATATAATATATTTAATAATTTTTAAAAAGTGAAAAAATAAAATATGCAATTAAAAAAATTTTAATAATAAATTTATATTTTCAAAAAATGTTATATTATAAATCATCATTCTATATGCTTTAACAATTATATTATTAAATGATAATATATATATATATATATTAGAATATTCCAGATAAAAATTTGAAATTAGTGATATATACAAAGTGAAATGCTGAATAATTAAAAATAACTTAACCATACATACTACATGTATATATATACTAGCAGAGGGTACCTGCATTGCTGGACAATAGAATAGTCTGGTCCCCCATTTTCGAAGGTGCCCTGCAACTTTTGGTTTTATGAAATTTTCAGTGGGAGGCTTCGTTCTGCCCGAAATGGCCATTTCACACCGCTTTTAACCTCCTTGACATCGACCCCAACCTCAGAGGTCGACCTCAAAGGGGTGCCCTGCAACTTTTGTTTTATGAACTTTTCTGTGGGAGGCTTCCTTCTGCCCTAAACTGCCATTTCACACCGTTTTTAGCCTCATTGACCTCGACCCCTTGACCTCGACCTCAGATGTCGACCTCACCACCCCCATATGTTACCCACATATTTGAGGGGTCACCCATGCAAAGTTTCGGGTCTCTGGCACCAACAGTCCGGCTGACCACCCAGAACAAACAACACACATAGACAACTTGACAAATATATATAAGATTTTTTATGCTGGTAATTAACAATTTTTCATATTAATAGTATATTATATTTTATTAGTAAATTGGTAATAATTGAACTTATATTACATTAATAAATTATTTAAAATTTATTAGTAAGCATTTTGATATTTCGACACTGATTTATCTACTT
>JAUYWV010093222.1:0-14477 GCA_032274565.1 Nematoplana nigrocapitula
TTGCAACATCTGCACAAATATCTTAGTCGCGCCCAACTGATGCATTGCCTGCCTATTGATTTCGCTCGCACCGCACTTGCACAGAGCTCCTGTAACCGAATAGGCTAGGCTGGGTACGCAGTCGGACTTGTGGAGCAGGGAAATGAGGACTCGAAGACCACCGCATAGTCGGACAATATCCCTGCTCTCCAGGTCATCGGCGCAGAAGAACAGCGTGAGCGCGCATTGGATTTGCAACTCCTCGGCTGGACTTCTTTCCAGATGATCCACCAGGACGGGTAGTAGGCCTTCGGTCCGGATCGACATTCGGAAGAACTGCTCCTGGGAACACCGTTGGAGTATGCCCACGATGGGCAAAAGGAGTGTGTAGTTGTTCGATCGAGCCAGACGCGAAAGAATGCTCATAATGCCGGCTTTGCGCATTGCTTCCCGGACACCCTTGGACATACTGGCGGTCCAAAGGGCGGAGGCAGCGCATTGTGCAACTTTTCCGGTCATTGTCAAGGTCATATTGCTTTCACGCACGGAAGACCGTCTTGGTTTTTGAACAAAGGAGAGTGCCCTTGTAGAGCCAGCCGTTCGCACGATAGCCTTCAGACTGACATCCATTAGACAGAGGAGAAGTGGGACTCCTTCGTAGACGGCAATCTGTTTCTTGGCCAAACGAATGTGGCCTAACTGACTCAGCAGGCCGGCCGACAGGCACTTCACATCTTTGGTCGGCTCCAGCAAATTATCCACGAAAATTTTGATCCCACCCGAGAAGACAATCTTGCGACAGTAGTAGTCATGGTGGGCCAAGGCTTTGAGAAATTTGAGAACACCGATCCGCGTTCGTACGTCCTGCTGATTGAGGAGCATATTGAGCAGAACGTCCAAGCATTGGGTGTCTTCAAATGCCCTGATGAAAACGGACTGATTCAGGCGCATCTTCTTCAGAGCGCATATCATCAGTATGCCGCCAGAATAGTTTCCCTTGAACAGATAACGCATCACAGCTGTCAACTGATAATAGTGCGACCCCACGTCTTGGTTCACCCTATGACTGACCGACGCATCGCTGCACATCTTCTCATAGTCCTCGTCCTCCGACGAAGAACACGAATCTCTATCGATCAGCGAAGGAATACGGTTAAGATCTCTCTGCGATTGATGCCTTCGCTGGCGCAGTTTATCCAGCGTGATCACATCACCGTAGTGGCGCCGGTTGTATTTCTCTTCCAGTGACTTTTTCAGCTGAGCGAACGATTTGAATTCACTGGTCGGTTTTCGCCGTGGCGACTGCCTGCCCCCAGTCTTCACTTCCCCGGTGTCGAGTCCCGTTGTTGGCAGACGGTCATTAGAATTATTGGTGTTGGTGTTTCGTTCGGCGTACCAAGGGAACGTCTTTGTCAGATACTTCTCAATTCGCAAATGAGTTGTTAGGGGCAGTTCGATTTTATCGTCATCCTTTTGGTCTGCCATTTGAATTGTTGCTGATTTAGACGGCTTCCTGGCAATGCGGTTAGTACCAAAATCTCCCATTAGACTAACAATTTCTGTTAGATAATAGATATATTTTAAACTTTGAAAGTCTTTATATTTCACTGTATGTAGTAATTTGTAACTTTTATCTAACCATTACCTGGGGATATACGTAGTATTTATTGGAAGTATAATCTAAATGTTTATTCTAATGCAAATTTAAATTTAAAGAAGATAAATGTACAATAAAATCAATATAATAATATTCAATGCAACCTGCATGACAATTCAAAGACGACCCTCGTCATCCAAAATATATGATGAGCTTTCTTTTGCGCGGAACAACTTTACCACCAACAGTAGCATTTTTCATTTGGGTATCTAAACCCATTCTTGTTTGTAAAAATTCGATGTCTTTGAAAATGGATCAATTTACATCCAGAGTGTTGTTTAAGTGATGTTGAATTCAATGATATCTTTGTGAGTTTGCGGAGAAAAGAAATTGCCATTCATCATTTTAACTTCTGATATAAAGTATTGCAAACAAAAGTCGATTTATTTTCTTCATTTTCTTCTTCCTTTTCCCGCCATTGGTAGAGTCGTCCTCCATGGCCCGGCTTCACAGAGCGCTCAGCTCCTTTATGCTCTTCGATCCACCTAACTTTCCATTCATTGTGTCATGTGTGGAATATTCCCTTAATCTAGACAGTGCTAAATTCTGGAATTTTTAGGGATTCTTGTACCTTTGAGCTGTTTTAGTTCTTCCGAAGAAATTCTTATACATGTATTTTTGAATGTTATTTTTCATGGCACAGCATCCAAGTTCATATCTCTTAAAATACATTCATAAAAATATAGTCATGGAAACTTTCAAAGACTGATGGCGTATCCATATTAGATGACATGTTAGAAATAATGTGGCTAACACCACACTGAAATAACAAATTATTTGCTCTCAAAACCAATGTATTAGTATTATTATGTCAATATCAAAATTTAAATTTGAATTTATGTGTCTATCAATTCGTTTATCAAGAAGCATTTCATTCATAATTAGAAGACAGTAGGAGACGGATTAACGAGCTTATGTTTCTCAATTTAGAAAAATGTCCTTGAAATATAAATTCTATCTGCACTATATATTCTTAACTTCTATACAGTATATTTACATCTCTCTGCAGGTAATATTTTATAGTCCAGAAGCAGAGCCCTATATACATATAAACTGCATCTTGCACTTCGACCAGGCAAGCATTTTATTATTTTTTGAAGAGTACTTGGTCTCTGCTTTACATTTTGACTGATTGTGAGCTTCGCACCTTCTTGCGTTTCTCAGAATTCAAGATGGCGTCCAAGATGACTGCCGGAATATGCCGTTTTACAGTATAGTTCAATATCTTTGGTCTCACCCCACTCCAACCACCCCAAGTCTCCATATTGTCACATTCTTCTTGAATAATGTACCGATTGTTTGTACTACCGACACAAGCGCCCAAGTAAACTGTTTATCTCTTTCTTATCTCTTTCTTTCTTATCTTAATAACCAACATTTTCCTCATCTGCCATTATCTCCAACTAATACTCTTCTACAGCCTACAGGGATATGGCGGTAAAGAGATTCATCACTGTTCGTTTCCGCGACAGTTCCACCCCTGCCACTTTTTTCATCACGGCAGAGGGCTAGAATATAATTGGCTCTGACACACTTCGACAGTTGGATTTAAACCTGGTACACCGTAACAATGTGATTTTATTGATTGAGTCGCCCGCGGTCCACCACCAACACAAGATTGAGTTTCCTCAGGTGTTTACCGGTTTGGGCTGCGCACAACATTTTTCTGCACAAACCGATTGTGAAACCCAATACCAAACCAGTGGCACAGTATATTCAGAAAGTCCCCCTAATCCAGCAGGCCGCTGCAAACAAGTCACTGGACTTGTTATCAGCCGGCATAATCACTCAGCGTAGAACTCGTCACCCTCCCACTAGAAAATTGTGGACAAATTGTGGAAAAGTGGATCTTCTGGCAACGGCAAGTCAGATACAAAGCAACTTTTGCATAAGATAATTTATCATTTCGGGATTCATTTATCGCTGCTTGTAAGTCCGGAGCATCGTGTAATCAGCGAATAAGTAAAAAATAGACAATTCCAGTTAATCGCAGTTAAAAGTTTCCCTTTAAAGCTACCCTCCCAGTCCTAATCCCTCTCTGTTTGCGACTCTCGGCCCATGTCACTTTTAATAGAAATACTGAATTTATGAGACTGTTTTTACTATAAATATTAACTTAGCGTGAGGACTTATTGAAACTTATAGTATGTTATATTAATAGGGCTGCGTCTTCCCCACAGACTAGCTTATTTTTATTTATCAACTTACTATCAGGTTATACGAATATGCAAGCAGTTTTCTATTCTATATAATATTTCCCAGGAAAATGGAGGCATAAGTAAAAATTGAACAAACATACTGCATACTATAGATACCGGAATTTGATTGTAAAGTCAAATAATAATGCTTTGCTTACATAATCTTAACAGGAAAGAGACAAGCAACCACGAAGATGGCACGAATATGGTCCAGGCCAACGTGGTGTCCGATTGTGTAACTATCTGGGGAGTTGTGATGCAGATTCTAAGGGGGACATCGCCATTATATAGGGACTTCAGAAGTATCTATATTGTGGTGCATCAATATTTTTTAATTTTCTGTGAAGATTTTGTTCATCCGTTTAAATTTATTTTTAAGGTAAATTTGTTCAGTTTAAAATTATCAAAAATACAAGTAAAGAATCGGCATTAGGAAAATAAATATGGAAAATGAAATGAAGAACCAAGCTTATACCAAACTTTTCATGGCTACCGATTTCGACCGTTCGACAATCATTATCAAACAGTTTTAATGTGTTTTTCATGTTATTATTTTCCTGTCCGATGACTTTGGATCCGCATTACTGAAAATGTTTTGTCTCGATAATGACTGTTCAGCGGTCGAAACCGGTTGCCATTACATGTTTGGTAAAAGCTTCGGTTCTGCTTTTTATTTTCCAAATTCGTTTAATTAAAATGATCAGCTATATATTTAGTACGAATTAAATATTTTCTTTCTTGTTTAATCTCCGTAAGGTATTTGATAAAATTTGTAATTTTTGTGCTAGTTATTTTATTTTAGTGTTGTATATATATATTTTAGTTGCCTGAAGTTACCTAATGTCTTACCGACACATATCGCAATAAACATGTCTAATAAATGTCAGTTTCCGCGTGGCATTCACTTTTTCCTTAACCAGGTACGAAATCAGTTTATTTTATATTTGAAAAATCTAATAAATTTTACATTCGTAGATATAATACTTGTACAAATATTTTCTGTGGTATTGCTTTTTATCCCCATAACGGATTTACTTCCTTTTGAACATGTTATTAAAACATAAAAAACAACTTCATCTCAAAGTTGGTGTTCTTTTTAATTAAAACACAACTTCCTCTCAAATTTGGTGTCAATCTTTCAAATATTTGCTGACTTATTTCTGATTATGTTTTATACATTATTTACGATATATTTTGTCATATATTGTTTCAATTTCGTTATCAACTCTTATGGTAAACATAAAAATCAACTTTTAATATTCATTTTCTAAGATAACAATAATTAAAATGAGTGAAAATTTATTCAGTATTTTACTTCAAGCAAATTACCCACATCATTTCAAACTTACCGCCATTATTTGACCATTCAAAACACTCAAATCAATAGTGGTAAATTTGAAACAGGTACAAACTGCATTTTAGCTACTAAATTGTCTTGATCGCGAAATTTTACAACATTTTTCTCTATTACCTTGTAAAGAATAATGTGGACACTTATTCAGTCTTGTGGTAGTATTTACGTATGAGTAGTGATAATTTCATATGCGATGGGTATCTTTGATTTTCACATTTTTTGTGCAAGTGTGTGCATTTTATTTGTAGGAGTAGTATAGTGTGAAATGCAGCAATGTTGGTAAATGGTAAATTGTATATGTCAGTATACATAATTGATATTTTAACTGAGTATATTTATACAGATATCATGTGAAAATCTGTGTGATTTTTATAGAACAGCTTCTCGTATATAGATTTTGTAATTCTTATTCCTTGTTATAAAGTGTATTGATCATATTCGAGTGGGTTTTTCTTAGCTCGAAGACATCAAAACGGTAAGATAGGTATATAATTAGCTACTCGGCAAAATCATACAAAAAGAGACCGACTTTCTGCTCCACCTCGTAATAACTATTTTCCACTTTTTGAATGATATTATTACTCTCGGTGGGAATTGACTACACTAATTCGGGCAATAGCAGTTACACTCGACATTTGGATTAATTGCCTGCAACTCTCAAAAAAGAGAATACAACTGTGTTTCGATCCTCTTCTTTCCTGCCTACTCTATTCTACGTAGCTATGGAGAATTCTCTTTACCTCCTTAAAAGTATTTCACTGAAATCTGTCAATGCAACCAAAGCATACTTTATCAAAAATCTTGAATAAATCATATTAGTAAAGACAAGTGGCCGCTGTAAATTTTCGTGTAGATATTTAATATCGTCAACAACGTTTAGGTTTAATAGTCATTCATCCGTTATTAATCCATAATATTAATCCATAATAGGGAAAGCAACGAAATCAGATAAATGCCATACCGTATGCACATTAGACAGAAATAATTAGATACCTGTAATTATAAAGATTGCAATAGTGGCAATGAGGAAGAGAGTTGGGAGAGTTTTAGCAAATTATAGAGTCCATTAAGCAAAGAAAAACTAAAGCAACTTCTGTAGAAAAGTACATTATCTACCGCGGTTTCGGGTACAATCCTTTTTGACAAACGAATTGCAACGTTAATAAGTCCTCGTCATGGTGATCCCTCGAATTCGAGGATTTCTGTCTTTTCATGCGACCGTTGATGTATATGGCGGTACAGGCCAACCCGTGAGGCACATGTCTTTCCACAGGTGGAACTGGTGGTTGTCGCAGGAATCCTAGGACGGTTTAGATCAGCAACACGTTCTTTCCTCCACGTTCTTCTATTCGCTAGTTGGATTGTTCGTTCCCTTTCGATGTTAAGGTTGTTTCGGAGACAAAACTGGTAGAAATGTTCCAGGCACTTTAGATGGTGACGGTATGTTTGTCCATGTAGAGAAGGGTAAGAATGACTACAACTTTATACGCAACTGTTTTCGTGACCTTTCTGATATCTCCATTCCTTAAAACCCGTGCGCTTAAAGTAGACGTCCGAAGGCTGCTCTAGTACAACGAAGCTGGTAATTAATCGCGGCATTGATGTCAGCATTCGAAGAGATACTGTATATTAAATAGAATTCTGAAAACCACAGTAAAAGAATTTTAATATCTTAGTGTCTTTAGCATATATTTCTTCAACTGGAATGCTCTTTAAAACCTTTTTAGTAAAAATGGCTGCCAGGTTAACCTTAAACATTTTTGGTTGTCCCGCTTATATCCTCTTTCTAGTTCTACTAACAGTACCGATTCCATTATTTTTTTCACTATCCCGTATATTGGTAAACCTTCAATCATTAAAAATCAATTAAAATCTAAAATCTGAAACTGTCAACATTACTGTCGCCTTCCGTTCGTTTAAGGTGAGTCAATAATCATTTTTCTTTGTAGGATTGTGCTCCAGTTGCCCTGAAATCATTTATTTTTATCAATTGAAACGATATACAGTTCAGCACACACATTCTAACTCAGCTATGGCAGACTACAGACTAACTTGCCCGTGTACTCTGGACAATTCTAATTTTCAGGCCATCTACAGTTCTTTTTCCCAATTTTATTTTAAATAATGAAGGACTTACATATTAAATGTTGTAACATATTTTAAATAGACAGCTTCACTTGTCAGGCTCGTGATTTTATTGTAAAATACGTATTTTACTTTTTTCACTGCAGAAATTTACATCAATTTTCAATATTGCATTCAGAACTGTATTCAAGATGTTTATACGTAGTCATGTTGTGATTCTCTTGTCAAATAGACTAAGCGTGAGACTAAAATATACTGCTTAACCTACAATAAATTCAGAACTAAACATGTTTGGTACCGTTGGAAAGCTTATTCAATGGTGATTAATATATGTAAATCCTCCCTTCATATCTTTTGGGGAAAAAAGTTACACTTTTTATAGTTAGGCCCCATTTCGGGCAGTCTTTTCAAAAAATTGTGTAACAGGCGTATCAGCTGTTATCCTTAGAAGACTGACATCTTTGACGGATGCCTGTTGTATCCACAAATCATGTCACGGTGAAAAATAACATTCTAGTATATCTTGTTGTCATATAGGTAGGTGCTAGGCATGATCACTATGATAACAGGGAGATAGGTGACCCTGGCATGCCGAGCTGTCATTAGGTAGATTTTAAATTACTGTATATATTTTCTTTAAATTTTATTTCCTTGTGTATTTAATAATAAAATAATCCCAGAAAAATACCTCGTTTTTCGTCAAAGTTTATTTCCATTTATTCCATTTATTACCATTCATTTCCATTTATCTCTTTTATTTTTTAGTGCTAAAACATTTGGAAATGGATGATCAGCAAATGAAAACCAGCAAGAAATTGGATTCATCATCAATGAAGAGTTGTGTATGAAATGTCAAACTGAAGGTGCGTCAGATCAAAAGCTGCAAGACGTATCAAGAGGCATAAATACGCAGATCAATTATGCACAAAAAATAAAGAATTCAACACTTGTTGAATATTTGAAAAATGAACAGTTGAAACGAAAAATCTTATTGCCACCGTACAAGGACGCAAAACTTCAGAAAATAGGAACACGTATTGAACTAGGTGAACGTTTCAAGTGGAAAGAGAATTGTTTTTTGCGGGTTGACTTGTATTGATGATAAAAGGCATCCCGATCGAAATCAATGCAGGCTCGTAACCACAATACCATTCAGAGAACGAGTGCTATTGGTTTGTTCACAAAGTGATGAGAAGTAGAGCGAAGAGTTCTGGACTGTAATGACTTGGTGACGGCAGATGGTAGATACCATCTTAAATGTCATCATGCTTTTTTGCAAAGTCAACAAAATACAGAACCCCGGAAGACCAACAGAAACAGAAAGCTTCAAAAGTTTTAATCTAGTATGCGAATGACTTGAATCGCAAGGCGAACTGTATTCATTGAAATAAGTACATGAAAAAATGATACAACTTTCAAAAGATGGCCAGGTTTACTCCATGTATTGGCTCAAATCTAAACTAAAGGACAAATACAAGACAATGTCAACTTTGCCAAAGTAAATGGAAAATCGGACGTACTTTGTTTTCGGAATATGGCAAATTATCTTATCAACGACATGTGGTTTTCAAAACGGAAAGAGAATCATGGCGAAGAAGCCATACAGATTATCTCAATGACTACGAAACAGATTTTTAGCTCACGTCAGGGCAACCAGGTACCAATTCGACAAGTATCCGAGTAACCAACAGATTGAGGAAATACAGCAAGAATTGTATTGGTTGCCACCGTACATAAAACTGCTTATTCAACATCTAATCAAAAACCAATTGAAGCAAATCGGTATTGCACATGCGATCGATTGTCAGTGCAGTTCGACCCAATTCTTGTATTTCTCCTGTTCTATTTGGCCTTGGGATAGAATTGGAACACGTGTTTGGTTCCAGATGGCTATTAACAGAGTTGAACAGAATAGGGTTTGCTATCAGCGCAGATGAAGTTACACGATACAAACAGTCGGGGGTTAAAAATCTGAGTGTCACTAATTATTTTAAAGAAAACCTCAGGGGTCATTTTTCACAATGGTCAGCGGATAATATAGACCACAATATAAGAAGACTTGATGGACATAGCACATTTCACGCAATGGGCATAATATGCAGTATGTCTTTCGCAGTTTAGTTGGAAAAACGTCTGAAACTATTGGTCAAATACGCTACTTGACGTACATGCAAATGGTAACCACTACCTCATCATTTCATCCGGAGAAGCTGCCTCCCACGACGAATGCTGTCCGTTATCACGCTTTCAGAGTTCATTTACAGGTATGTCATCATACTGTTTCTATAACGAAGATACTATTCACTAACCGTACTTTTGTATAAAATAATGTGTCAATATTAATCCTTTCGTTCTCGTTCTCTCTCTTCAGGTAAACAAGTGGTAATATATGGACGGGTTAAATACCACCGAGTGGGGATGGAGTGTTGAAAACGAAATCATTGTTCCGATAAAATGATACTTAGATCCCGGACCAGAGTGGCTACTGAATTTTGTGCGTTGCATGTGTAAGGACAAGTCAAGAAATCAGTGTGGTTCAAAGCTGTGCAGCTGTCGAAAAAATGGAATCAAATGCGTTGTGGCTTGTGGGAATGCCGTTGTGAGACGTGCAATAACGTCAGCAACTCGCTTGGAGATCCCGAAGTAGACGATTCAGATAATGACGTGATATAAACATGTTATTTATAGATGTAAACAGATATAAACATGTTTCATACTTTTTAAAACGTTGATACGTATAGATGGTTACTCTTTTGTTGGGTTGGTTTAACATATTAAAATACGTGAAATAAATAATAAAAAAAACGATATGTATATTGTTTTTCAATGAAAACTATTTTAATATTGGTTTATATTTGTAAATTGTAAATTATTACTTCGGTAACTCTGTCCAAACTTTATTCCAAAAAATTCAGCTATTCATAAGTTATCAAACATTTTATATAGTAGCAGAAGTTGTCACCAACCTATAGAAAACTGACCAAAAATGGGGCCTAACTATAAAAAGGTGTAACTTTTCCCCCAAAAGATATGAAGGGAGGGTTTACTAATAGCTTATATTCATATTATAATTTATAAATTTTCCATTGGCATAAACACATTTTTGGATTTTAAATCTTACGGTTTTCTGTATAGTGGGCACTCTGCATATATATCTCACGAGAACCACAGCATCTCAATGCCAAGTGGCTAAATTTCCGGACTTATCAAACCAATTATTCGTAATTCATATATTATGCTTTCTTCTTCTATATGTATATGTAAATGATACTTCTCTCCAGAAAAAAACTTTAAATGTGATTCACTTATGTAAACTATTAAAATGTGACTCATTTAAGACACATTTTTGTTTAAAGGAAAACGTTTTCGTTCGTAAAATTGATGGGGAATGTATTGGCAGTCCCTTGGCAAACGTATATGCAATATTCATATGATAAAACTCATAGTCTGAATTTCTTTCCTTTAAAATTATGACTATCCGATTCTAAGATTTATCATAGAAACAGGTTCGACTTTGAGCCCCTTCTTACATTGGTCCCGATGGTTCTCTCAAAACTTCAATAACCTCTCGTTGAAGTTAATGATTTTTCTCTTTCAATGGCAGCTTCTACAGAGCCTTCCAAATCTGTCCTTGGAAGTCTTAAACCTAATAAAATTGAAATCTATTTTTAGTTCCAATGGTCCCTGCTGTCTTATTTAACAAATCACTAGCCTCTATTTTAGATAAAACGTTTCTTCTCACCCCATATGTAGTTGGAGACCAACTTATATTATCTCCTTAACTTATTTGGGTATAAGAACGTAATCTCCAAGCATTTCCAATGCAGTTTTGTAATATGTTTTATGGTGTTTGACTGGGCACCGTTAATGCAATATAACCGTGAGTCAACATCTGCGTGTGCGCTGCTTGTGAAGTGGACACGCTATCTCGGTTGACCATTGTGGGTGGATTCTGCCTTGGCCATCCAGGAGGCCACTGTCATAAACAGGACATAAGCAAATAGCGGTGTTTCTTTTCATTTTTATTTTCCAGTTAAAAAGCTCTGAGGCATTCGGTTATAATTTAGGTAGCTTTTTGTTTATCAGACACTAGCTGGTAGTACCCGCGTTGCTGGGCACATGCCTAACTCTAATCCTAACCCTAACCTAGTCCGGTCCCCCATTTTCGGGGGTGCCCTGCAACTTTTATTTCTATTAAATTTTCTGTGGGAGGCTTTCTTCTGCCCGAAGCGGCCATTTCACAGCGTTTTTAGCCTCCTTGACCCCGACCTCGGAGGTCGACCTCACTCCCCTATGTTACCCGCAGGGTTGAGGGGGTTACCTATGCAAAGTTTCGGGTTGCTGGCACCAACGGTCCGGCTGCCCACCCGGAACAAACAAACAAACAGACAACTTGACAAATAAATACTACATATAAAGAGATTATCTTACTGCATATAGGAAAAGTCAAACGTCATCTTTGCATTGGCATCTGCAAAACACTGTAATCCTCTTGTTAATTCAGCTAGGTATATCCTCTCATAATTTATTCTACAATTGAATAGGTATTTATGCTTGGATCAAGGTAAAATTCAGTACTGGTTCAGCCCATTTTGAAAATAATAACGCTGATAAACCAAAATAACGCCGATAAGATTTTATTCCCATCTTGCAAAAATACGTAAGCAATCAATCTAGGTATAGTCAGAGTGTCAATTGCTCTTCTTCGGGATTTTAAAACTGGTAAACGTGGCCAGCGATACGCTATTGCTCTTGACATTGACTCCTTTGGTGTTGAAAAATCAATAAAAGTAGATTGTGCCTTAACAAGGGATAAATGATTCAAAATAATCTTACACCGTATATTGCTTATTCGTTTTGGATGGAGCACTACATACAAAAACGTCGCTTCCATAATATATGGTAGTTCTCAAATTTCTGAAGAGAATGCAATTTGGTTTGCGTTGGCTACCGTGTGAAGGTGACTTAATCCACTTTTCTCCCTTATTTCTTGACTGCATCTTTATAGGCGCCTGTAAATAAGGTAAAATACTAGCGTCGCTAACGCATAGTGTATCTGGTCGGCTACATAAAAAGTGCTTTGGTATTTCGGAATAGGAAAAATTGATTTCATTAGACTGGCAGTTTTGCGGTAATTGCGCTGTACCAGGTCCACTGTAGTTCGGCTTTCATGGTCTGCTCGTTCCTTTGTTTGTTGCTTTTGGTGCCTTTTGGAAGTTTACGGTCGTACAAGCATTCAACCAAATGAGAATATAACACAGGAAATACCGAAAATAACGCTCAGCATTATATAACGTAGGCCGCACCAACACTGAAAAATGTAACTCTCACCAACAATTTACCAACTTACAGGCCTATCTCCTATCCGGTTCATTATTAGGTGTTGCTCTAATTTTTTTGACTCTACATTTTCTCTATTGATGGTCTCTTAAGTTGTGTTTTCATTTATCTGATAATGCATGGTCAATGATATCAATGAAAAAAGTTCAGGAATAATAAATGACGTCCATTATATCATGCGGTTTTTCAGTTTTAGATGACATAAACTCTGATTGAACTATAAAATTTCAATGTGTCTAAAATGCGCATTAAACTTGTGGGTTACGCTTCTTCTAATTGCTTCGGCAACCGCAGATGTTTGCTATGGATCTGTTCACGGAAGTGCCCATATGTATCAAATTCTGCCAGACGCGAAAACACCCTCTGACGCCTCCGCCGACCGATATTACAGACAAAGTGTCAAGCTTACGTCAATTTTCACAAAACAAACGCATTAAATAAAAAATTGCACTTTTTTGCTATTTTGCTTTTTAAAAAATTACAGAAACTATATTCTTCAAAACAGAGACTACCACAAGATATGCAAGATGTGTGATATCTCTTTTAAATAATGATAGTAATAATAATAATCGCAGCAGTATTATTTATCACAGCTTCACATACATACATACCGTAGACATGCCAGATGATATTTCATAATATTCAATGACTAAGTCTTGAAAATAATTGGAAATAAGAAATACTTAGTTTGAAGTCTGACCAAAAGTAAAATACAGTTCCAGGACACGTTATAAGAGGATTTTCAAGGCAGCTACTTCGTTTGATTCTAGAAGGCATGATAGAAGGGAAGCGGGACAGAGGTCGGCAAAGAGAAGCTTGGGGCGATGATATTAGGAAATACAACAGAAGCAAACGCATTGGGATTTCAAAAACAAAAGCTGAGAACAGGCATAATTGGCGTGATATGGTTGCCGACCTTCTGACGCTTCAGTCCTCATAATATATTTTCATTATTATACCTACTGTACAGTACAATATACAGTACATACATAGTTCGATGGTCTGAGTGGACAAGAACCATGCATTGTGACTAGTTTATTGATAACCATGATTCTCCAAAACAGGCAAAGAGCGAGCAGGCTATTATCACAAATCTTTGTTGACAAGGCAACATGTTTCGAAAATCCGTTTAAATTGACACGAATCACAGAAAGTAATGTAGGCTATAACTTCATTAACGATCAACAAGAGCAAACTCCTTTGAGATAAAATAGGTCAGATGAGAGTTGTTAAAACAGCGGGTATCTATGTCGTATACATAGAAATAGACTTTGTTTGTTCTAGGGAAGAGAATACGACTCTCTTTGGTATATAATAAGATTTTATAATAAATATCATATTGTTCCCCTTACGTTTGCTATTGAAGCAAATAAAGCTATTTAAATTGATAAAATAGCATCGTATTACAAACTAACAATAAGAACAGCTTTTGTTATTAACACCCCACGGTGGACATTAGAGCTTGGTGCATTTCGGTGTTGAAATGTTTGAAGAAATAATTGCTACTTCTCGACTTACGTTTCGCAATGACAGACAAACTTCTACCTAATTGCGAAATAGAGAGGCGCCTCAATGAGAAAACGCAGTCAATAGAATGTCGGCTGAATTATAAGAAACAAAAAACAGACTTAAGTAAAAGGGGGTAGAGATTACTTTTATTAGTGTCGAAAAAAAATGGTGAAATTTGTAAACATTAGTAGTAATGGATAGCCACGCTGTGGGCCAGTGACTCACCACACCCTCCCCCACGTGCGCGAGCACGTTTCCGACCGATGAGTCACCCACCCCACCCCCCCACGTGCGCGAGCACGTTTCCGACCGATGAGTCACCAACCCCCCCCCCCCGCTTATATATGGAGAAGCA
>JAUYWV010093233.1:0-14475 GCA_032274565.1 Nematoplana nigrocapitula
ATTATCAGACAAGAAGTTTTTATTTCCTCCCGGGCAACGCCGGGTATGTCAGCTAGTAATTCATAAATGTTGTGATGTCTACGATTTGTACGCAAAGACTTTAATATGAACTACTAGACGAGCAGTTTAACATAGACGCTTAATAAAACGTGATAACACCCCACTACCTATAATAACTATTTTTAGCGTTGCAGTGCGCTAAACGCTCCTATTTCCATTTCATTGGCTTTACTATGAATCAATGGAATATCGATTACGCTAGTCAAATGAGATGTTTACTTTGTCAGTTTGTGTAACTTGGAAATGTGCTAATAAAAATATCAATCCACTTCCACCATTTATGCTGCTATGCATGCATTTTTCAACTGATTTAAATGTTATTTATATCAAACGACAAGTAATAATTTCCTTTACACATTTTTATTGTTGAGGTCCACTCCAATAGTTTCTCCAAAAATTACAAATAGCAAAATTTGCGCCCCTCGGAATGTGCCGCCCTAGGCTATTAGCCGACACAGCCTATTGGGAAATACAGCCCTGACTGTATCCATAATACTCCGTTCTCTACCAGGTTAACTCTCACTTTTCTGTCTGCTGTTTTCAACTCCGTTTCGGTGTACTCAACAATAAAGCTAGCACGCTTAAGGCTCGGCTGTTGATGATTCCCACCAAATTCCTTCCGTAGAGTTCCAGTTTGCATAGCTCTTTGATTCTTTTTATCACCTCTTCCAGGTCCTTCGATTAGCGTATTTGCCTATTTGGCCCTAACCTTCCGGTATACCCAGGAACGTGTAGAATCCTTTGTTTTCGGGGTCCAGGGTTTTCATTCTTTCATCGAACATCTCCAATCCATTTCAAGTCAACATCTTTCATCTGACGAATTTGGTTACTGCACAATTCTTTACCCAGAACTGCAAAAAAAATGACGCGCGGTTGAAGAAAAGCCAAATCATGATAAAAAAACGAAATACCAAATTATGACAAATGAAGACAGCGTGGATGCGTTAAAAACATATTTCCAGAGGCAGTTTGATGATCTGAAAGAAATTATTAAACAAAAAGACAAAAATATTACTGATCTCGAGGAGGGAATAACGAGGATGGAGCGAGATCGCCTTGACGAGCAATATCTACTGGAAAAAAGGACAAAAGGCTTGAGGTGTTGATCCTTAAGTCTCAGATCGAGGAGGCCACACCGCTCAACATAATTGGATGTGTAAATATCTATCTTCCCACTGGCACAAAGATAACAGTTCAAGACATTGAATCTGTGAATGACTTTAGAGCAAAAAAGAACCCTTAGTCATAAAACTAAGATCAATTAAAGCAAAAATAAACATCCTGAAATGTAGAAACCAAAATTGTGTACTTAGAAATTCCCTTTTAAAGAGGGAGATTGTACTAAAGAAGAAAGCAATGGAACTGAAAAAGAAGAAACTAATTGGGAAGGTTTGGGACTTCAGGGGTGAGGTGTTTTATTGTGTACCAGGTGGAGATGAAAGAATCAGGGCCACACCTGAAGCCTTTAGACAGGTGGAAACTGTTGGCCCTGATCTTCCCACTTCCTAATGTCTGTGTTAGAAGGGATGACCCTCACCTTACTCACTATCCCCTTGCCTGCTAGTCCTAGACTAACATTGAAGCAAATATCAATATGAATAGTTCACCTATAATTGTCACCCAATAAATCTTAAAATATGATTTATAAAAAATCTAAATATTGAAAAGTAATAAATCATACTATACAACTGAATACAATAACTTAAAAAAATCATAGAAATGAACTTTCAATTATATCTCTAAACATGAACAGTCTAAGAAAATACAATAAAGAATTGTGTGTTTTATTGACTCTCTAAAAATTAAACCTGATTTGATAGTTTTACAGGAAATATGAAATAATGTTGATGATATTTCTACACAATTTAAAAATTATAAAATACAGGTCCTTTACCCTGATCTAAATAAATGTGGAGGTTTTGCAGTGTTAATTAGGCAAATGTTCAACTTTTCCATAAGAAAAGATCTAAAAATAAATTGTCCAGGTATAGAAAATATTGTTATTGAAATAAAGCTAAATAATAATAATTTTATCATAAGAGGTATCTACAAACATCCTTATGTTACACTTACAGAATTCTATGAAAATCTAAAAATTCAAATAAATAGTATACCCAATAATTTTGAATTTATACATACTGGAGATGTGAATATAGTTTTTCAAAATATGACAGACGTCCAAACATTAAAGAATATTTTGATAAACTATATATTTAGCAAGAATATATTTCAACTAATAAAGCACCTACTAGATTAAGATCAACATCTAAAACTTTAATTGGCCATATCTACCTAAAACCATACTTAAAGATGTGTGCTACTGCAGGTATCTTTGTAAATAAAATAAGTGATCATCTTTGTACATTTCTTACAATAAAATTAAATGAACATTTAGACTACAAAAATAGACCCAGAGTCAGAATCTTAAATGACCTAAACATCAATAACTTTAAAATTGAATTAAGAAAAATAGCACAAAAAATATTAAATGAGCAAAATGCAAATGCATCTTGGGAGTTATTCTGCGAAGACATAAAACTAGCCTATGAAAAACATTTCCCTTTAAGATTACTATATAGGAAAAGATTTAAAAATAAAATATGGATCACACATCGTATTAGAAAATCTTCAAAACTTAAAGAAAAGCTGTACAAGAATGGATGAAAAATAAGACCTTAGGAAATGAACAAATATACAAAAGATATAAATATTCATTCAATAAAATGTTAATTATTATTATTAAAGTATATGCACCTACAAGTAGTTCTAGTGAAGAAGATATAGAGACTTTTTATGAAGCACTGGAAGACACGGTTAAAAATGTGAAGAAACACGACTGTCTCATTGTTCAAGGCCACTAGAATGGCCAGATTGGAAGTGATACTTACACAATGTGGCGCGGGACTGCAGGGAGATTCGGCAATGGCACCAGCAATGAACGTGGTGAGAAGATCTTTGAGTTTGCGAGAAGAGACAAGCTTGTGGTGGGGAATACCGCATTCCAGCACAAGAAATCGAGAATCACAACCTGGCATTCTCCAAATGGTAAGGACCACTATCAGTTGGATTACATCATGGTAAATAAGAGTATCAAAACTAGTATCTTACATAAGTCCACAATGACTTTTCCCGGAGCAGACATTGGTTGCGACCATGACTTGGTAATGATGTCCCACAAGATAAAACTTTTAAAGAAGCACAGCAAGTTAAGCTTCTGTCTGAGATATGACACTGCAAAGGCTAAAATATTCGACTGTTGCCTAACAATTCAAAACAGAAATCGGAGGAAAGTTTGCACCACTTTTGTTGATTGTTGATATACAACGACAAGCAGATAATTTTACAACATAAATGAATAGTGATGCAATGAAGGTGTTGGGCCAACGAAAAATGGGTAAGAAGTCATGGATAACGAATGACGTCATTGACAAATGTGAAAAGCGCAGAGAATTGAAGGGAAAACTCAAAGCAAATCAACCGTCGAGTGCTAGACCAAAGTTTCTTATGAAATTCAGATCAAAACACAAGCATGCCCAGAGCATTAATCAAGTCATCTTCCGAGATCAGAAATACGAAAATCAAAGTCACGAACACCTACAGTCCACACCTTGGCATTGCATAACAGCAGCAACAACAACCAACGAAAACTAACAGAAATATATATATACATACAGATGCAGATCAATACAGGTGTGCAAATAGAGATTTGAAACGGACAATTAAGAAACCGAGAGAGAAATGGATAGAGTGCCGCTGTGAAATCATCGAAGAAGAGTTGTGCAGATGAGACGGTTAAGAAGTTGACAATTGGATTCGAACGAAGGAACACTCATGTCATCGAGAATAAGTATGGAGAGCTCCTCTCAGATGCTGATGAGGTAACAAACAGGTGGAAGGAGTACTGTGAAGAATTGTATAACCACGAAGCAGACACCAGATGAAGATAAGCTCATCTTTGTATTTTGATGACATGATATATCCCTGTAGTTCTAAGGAAGAGGCAATTGAGGTAGCGGTGGAAGTTAAAGATTGTCTGGAAAAAGCCTCTTTTGAGTGCCACAAATGGCAAAGTAATGATCAAGGTGTATTGCAAGGCTTGACTTCTAGTGGATTGAGAATATCAGAAGATGCACATACCACTGTTCTTGGTGTTTTTTGGGATGCCACCCTGGACGTTATTAAGCCTGTGTTTAATTCTGGTGATGAAACCTCTGGTATCACTAAGAGAAACATGGTATCTGTTGCGGCAAGTATTTATGATCCACTGGGATTATATGCATGCATCACTGTCAACTTGAAACTCATTATCCAAAAGGCACACAAGCTGAAGATAGATTGGGATGATCCTTTACCAGATAGTCTTGTGAAGTCTTGGAATGAACTGATGAAATGTTTAGAATCCTACAAAGAGGTGACCTTCCCAAGGTATGTGGGTTTGACAAGCTCACATGTAACTCTGGAATTGCATGGCTTCTGTGATGCTTCTGTAAAAGCTATTGCTGCTTCTGTTTATGTCAAATCGTGTCAAGGAAGTGAGTTCAAGGTTCAGTTACTCTGTTCTAAGACCAATTTAGCTCCTTTGAAATCACTTAGCATTCCCAGATTGGAGCTCATGTCTTGTTTGTTGCTATCCAGGCTTGTAAAGTCAGTTCTCAATGTCTGTCAGTTTGAAGATTTTCGCTTATGGAGTGATTCGAAAGTTGCTTTAGCTTGGATTCAGAATGAAAAGTCATGGAATACTTTTGTGGAGAACAGGGTGCAAGAAATTCGAAAAAACGTTAGTGTTTCAAAGTGGAGTTACTGTCCTTCCGAGCTTAATCCGGCCGATCTTCCTTCTAGAGGGATAATACCAAACAACTACCAGGACTCTGTTTTCTTCAACGGACCGTCATTTTTAGTTAAGAGTGAATTGGCGTCAGTGGAAGAAGGTTCAGCTCTTACCCTAAGTGAAGTGGAAGATGTCAACTCTGAAATAAGGAAATCCAGTGTGGTAGTAAACGTTAACACTGTCGATCTGTTTGGTGAATCTCTTTTTAGAAAGTTCAGTTCGTATCACAAAACCGTGCGTGTGATTGCATTTGTGAAGCGCTTTCTTTCCCAAACAAGGAAACAGGCGAATGTAGGTGGCCAGTTGACAGCTAGTGAGATAGTGGGAGCTGAGAGAGAAGCAGTGAAATTAAGCCAAAAGGAATTATTGGGAAGTCTCGTTCAAAATTTGGAAGCTGGTGTTGTTGATCGGAAGTTCAAGAATCTCAATCCTGTTTTAACTGATGGAGTAGTCTTTGTTCGAGGTCGTTTGGCTAAGGCTGAAGATGTTGATATGCATTCATCAAATGTTCTTCCGTTGCTATCCCACAAGTCGCGATTGTCAAGTTTGATTGTTAGAGATGCTCACTTTAAGGTTGGTCATCAAGGTTTGGCTGCCACGTTAGCACAAACTAGACACAAATTTTGGATAACTCAAGGGAGAAAGTTGTGCAAGAAGATAGTTTCTCAGTGTGTCGTGTGTCGAAAGATTCAAGGAAAGCATTATAAAATGCCACCTATTGCAGATCTGCCCAGCTGGAGAGTAAGGACTGGATGTGTGTTTGACTCTGTGGGTGTTGACTTTGCTGGCCCCTTGCAGTACAAAGGTGATGGCAAGAAACGCTGTGACATTTTTATCTGTTTGTTCACCTGTGCAAGTACACGAGCTATTCATATTGAAGTACTGCACAAGCTCACCTCTGAGAGTTTCTTACTTTCGCTTCGTAGTTTCATAGCTAGAAGAGGTCTCCCTTCTCTAATTGTCTCCGATAATGCTAAAACTTTCAAGCAGGTTGCTAGGGAGTTGAATCAGTTGAGAACTTTTCTGAAGTCTTTGTCTAAATCTTCTTGTGTCTCAGAATTCATGTCCAAAAACTGTATAAAGTGGCAATTCAACCTTGAAAGAGCACCGTGGTTCGGGGGATTTTTTGAACGCTTGATCAAATCTGTGAAGACTATTCTCTATAAAATTATTGGACGATCTGCCCTGACGCTTGTGGAATTAACGACTCACTTGGTAGAAGTGGAAGCCTGTGTTAATTCTAGACCACTGGTGTACGTGTCTTCTAATGATGAAATAGACACTGTGTTGACCCAGGCGCATTTTTTGATTGGCCGAAGCCTAACTGCACCACCAAGCTGGTCAGACATACTGCAAACCTGTGCCGACCAAGATCGGGTCCCTGATCTGACAGTGTGGTATCGCGTTTTAAAAAGGATGCGCAATGGATTTTGGAACAGTTGGCGAAACGAATACTTACAGAGCCTCCGAGAACATCCCAAGGTGTCTCTTTGATCCCACGGTTCGTAGGTGCTTTCAAAATGGGATATAGTACTTGTAAAAGACATCCGGTTTCCTCGACTTTACTGTAAAGTCGGTCGGGTTGAACAAGTGTATCCTTGAACGGATGGTCACTGTCGCGTGGCTGAAGTACTGATACTCTCGTCCACTGGAAGAAGAATCATCATCAAGAGGTACCCCAAGATGCTTATCCCTATTGAGTGTGGTATCCGTGTGGTGATCATGTGTAACAGTGATTCAGTGATCAGGATTATCCTTATCAGTGTTGATTTTGTATATCAATTATGTATGAATGTAATGGTAGTTGTGTTAATTAAGAATTATTTACTTTACTGGCCCCGTTTCACAAAAAATTTTAATATTTGACCTTAAGTGATAATTTCAAGATAAATTTAATTATCGCCTAATTATTCTCTTAAATGCGTTTCACAAAACATTAATTAGAAATTACTTAACATTATTTTGAGATCACATTAAGTTGGTTTTAAAATTATCTTAATGTGACATCAAGGATATTCAGATGCCAATTAAATTTGACTTAACACTTTTTTATTATACTTTTTATTAATGCCTATGCCATTGTACAAAATGTATACAACGAACTACTGTCTTTTTGATTTCTTAAGTCTAAAACTATTGCAAAAACGTAGGATTATTAGTATTTTTAATGCAATTTGAATGTGGTACTATTATAAAGAATAGTACAGTATATTTATTAATATAAATGAAATCTGTTGATGGATAACATTTAAAAAATATATTAAGTCTGTCTGAAATTAACTATAATAGGTTATTTTGTAAGAGAGATAGGCTAAGGTATATAAGAAATATTTTAAAACTAATAGATTTAATAAATTTTCATAAAGTTAAATTGAAACATTTTATTCTAATGAAAGTAATTCCTAAAAAGTTTTATTTTTTATTTTAATTTGGTTAACATGATCAATGAAAGATTTTCAATATCATTACTGTAATTACCAATTTTAAATTAGAATTATTTAAGGCAACAATATTCTTGCTTCTAATATTATTAAAAGTGTGATAATTTACATTTTTCAATTAAAAAAGATTTGATAGTATTGTTAAAAGATATAGTAAATTATTGATTTTAGCAATGAAATAAAAAGATTTATTTTTTTAATTACCTACAGTTAACAAGAATATTACTGTGATTTTAAATTAGCATTATTTAAGGCAACAATTTTTTGCTTCTAATATTATTAAAAGTGAGATAATTTACATTTTTTAATTAAAAAAAATATTTGATTGCATTTCTAAAAGATACAGTAAATTATTGATTTTATCAATGAAATAAAAATAATTATTTTTAATTGGCTACAGTTAACAAGAATATTACTGTGATTTTAAATTCGCATTATTTAAGGCAACAATATTCTTGCTTCTAATATTATTAAAAGTGAGATAGTTTACATTTTTTAATTAAAAAAGATTTGATTGTATTTTTAAAAGATAATATAGTAAATTATTGATTTTAGCAATGAAACAAAAAGATTTATTTTTTAATTAGCTACAGTTAACAAGAATATTAGTGTTATTTTAAATTAGCATTTTTTAAGGCAACAATTTTTTTCTTTCTAATATTATTAAAAGTGAGATAATTTACATTTTTTAATTAAAAAAATATGTGATTGTATTTTTAAAAGACATATTAAATTAATGAATTTAGCAAAGAGGATGCTTAAAATTTGTTTGTTTAAGTAATAAAGAATTTGTAAAATATTGGCACATGTTCATTTTATAAATAATTCATATAATTTGGATAGAATAAAATGGAAATTAATAATACTATTGACAAATGAATATCGCCGCATACAGTCAAAAAACTACCTGTTGCAAAATAATGTAGTCCTAGGCATAGTTGCAATGTAGACGAGAGTGCATGACTACGGTTGGATGGAAAAGATAATCTGTTTTGAATTTCGTCGTGTAATAAAAAAATGATTGTCTGTCAAACCTATAGCGTTTCAGAAATTCTGTATCATTGTACCTGTCTATGGGCTTTAATCTGTCCCTAAAAACTCTTTCTCGCCTCATTGCTCTTGCATAAATTATTGCCGCCATACTTAATGTTGCTATAGAGGTACATTAAATATGTAATTAGATGTGCTCTTAAATATTTAATTAAAATCTTTTGTGAAACGGGATGAAAATTACTTAGTTTAAAATTATTTTAAGAGAGTTTTAAGATGAAAAAAACGCTCTTAGATGATAATTACCGGTAGATTAAAATGTTTTGTGAAACGGAATATAATTAAGTTGATCTTAGTCTTGCAAGAAAAGACAGTCTGATCGGAATCGCGACTTACCCGTTCATGCAGATGATGGAGACGATTGTGGACGCATCTGTCGCCGAAACCAGTGCTGTGGATAATGCAATCTGTTTTTATAATTTTGTACAGGCAAAGTATCCTGGTTTTCTTTATAGTCAACCATTTGCATACTGATATGATATGTTCATCAGCTGGACCTGTTTCGACTTCTGTACATTGAAAGCAAGGCATTGTTTCATTCGCGGTCAAGTGTCAATTAGAAAGCACTGTTGAAACTATTGTATTGATTATTTTAAATTTATAGTACAAATGTGTATAATTATTCTTTGGTGTTGTTATTTCGTGTGATTTAAGAAAATCGTTCCTCCTCTTTAGGATGGTTTTTTCTACGGTGAACTTATTGATGGTCGCCGTGGTTTGGTGCCTTCCAACTTCGTCGAAGCCGTTAACAGTGAGTACTATCTAACATAACATAATATTGGAAAAATGACAGACAATTTTATTTAAATATTCTGCATAAAAAGACATTCGACCTTAGAAAGTTAAACAAAGTATATTTCTATAATTCATTCGACTAAATCACAAAATGAACTAAACACGCTCCTGACTGGTTTATTATGATAACTATCTGAATATCTGTTTTGACACCGTAGTACTGATACGAAGTTCTTGACTATCTTGAAAAAGCAAACTGTTAGACTGTACCTGTCACTGTGCGTGAACCTGTAAGAAAAGGGGTGTGAATTGAAGTTCCCAATTGGCTCTTGCTTCACAATACCCGCGGATTACCAGTCCGAGAGCAGGACTTCCTAAAGGAAACTTTATAGAAAACAAGGTTGTGAAGAAGTCGCAATTTAAATAAAACTGTAAAATACCATGGAACAATAATTAGAAAGTTTTAAAAACATTTTTTATATCCTCAAAACTATTCGGACGTTCCACTATATCCTACTTGCACAAGTTGATGACCCTTGTCCAGTAGGCACTACAATAGTACACTAATCACCCATCCGATTTTGAAAAGAATTAACTGGGACGTAAAACGAATGATTTATAATACGTTAATTTAAATGCTGATTGTGTTTTAATCAAAAAATAATTTTTAAATTGCCGTTTTTGTGTAATTCATAAATCATGAATATGCTGGACTGGAATGGGTAGATTGGTTGATCGTATTTAGAAAGCGACACCCTGAATTAGCATTGCGATTACCGGAGACCACATCGGCTGCTAGTGGGTACGGGTCTTTAATATGCCAAATCTAAACAAATTGTTTGATCTTCCGGAAAGGCTTGTGGATGATTACGATCATTTCGCCAGACATCGCATTTATAAGGTTGACGAAACAGTGTTACATATGCCCAAAGCAAGCCATTCAAATATATTTGCTCGTACTGGGAAAAGTCAAGTTGTCTGTTTAACATCAGCTGAAATTGGAACTCTTGGGACACGAGGAATATGCATGTCTTGTCTGCAGAAGGGCAATTTGTCCCTCAGTTTCATATATATTCCCAAGAATTCGCGGAAACCCAGAACTACTAGATGGTGCATCGCCTGACACGCAATACATATGGCATTCTAGTTATACGTAGATTCATCAATTCGAACTACCGGATTAGGAGTTTTACCAAAAGTAGCCTTCCACTGAAAATGTCACAAAACGCGCGTTCTACTTCACGTTCCCCGAATGAAGCGTTTAACCCATGCTGATTTATTGTTTGGGATTTATTTTGCACTTTTTTCTATTTCGTCTTGATGACATACTTTTTCGCCATAGAAGAGCACTATTTAGTTGGAGGAGTACGCTGCAGAGGAATCATACTGAATAATTTAGGATTTGCAGACGAGGTTGGCTTGCTTACCGAAACTGAAAAAGACCTAATTGAGATCACAAAAATACTTAAAGAGATATCTGGGCGAAATGCCAAGGAAATCATTGCAGAGAAAACTAAAGCATTATTCAGTGGAATTGGCGTAAATAAAAAGGTCAGTGTCTCTCTTTAACTATCTGCGATCAACAATAAGATAGAATATGAGCACTACAGGTGAGATCAAGACATGAATCGAACTATAGCCCCCAGTACCTTAATCAGATTAGGCATTTTTATCGGGATTCAAGAAGTGGTAAATTGTCCACCAAGATTGTAACTAAGGCCTTAGGTAATTCAGTGCTTTATACGATGTGAGACCTGGATCCATGACAATAAGCGAATAAAAGGTTTGGAAGCTTTCGAGATGAGGACGTACGGAAAACGACTCCTGGGCATTACTGGTAAGCAAACAAATACAAATGATTATATGTTTGGGTAAAGTTCACAGAGGAAAACATGGGGAAGAACCAAAAAATGATAACAACCATTAAAAGATTGAAACTTAAATTTGTATTTTATTAAATTCGTGCTAATTGCATGACAGAAGTGATGATAGAGAGTACTGTATATGGAAATAGAAATAGAAAGACCAATAAGAAATTGGTGTGATGCTTTGAAAGAGTGGAGTAGACAGTCTGGAATCCCTGTGTGTCAGAGCGAAGCACAGATAGAGAAGTGAGGGGTGAGCCGATGTCGATGCTTGGGTGCATTTACGGCCTACAACGTCTATGATCTTACAAACGTTCCTTGTTCTCAGACACAACTTTTCACTGCGAACATAGTATCTTTCTACAATCTGGGAAATTATGTTTTTATTCGACATTGAATAAGTGCAATAAGAAGGGTTTTAATCCCGTCATTTTTTTAGATGAATAAGTTGATAAAATGCAATTAGTAATTAGTTATCTTTGATTATTTGTGTTTTAGTGGCTGAACTTGGCAGTGACTTCAATTTGTGTGCTATTCTCGGACGTCCTGATGGTGCTTCAACAACTAGTGAGGATGAGAGGGCTCACATGGATAACGACGGTGACTATACTGGTTCATATAGCGAAACGTTTTCTATATGTATATTTTTATAAGAGACAGAAACGGGATTGTGACTGATTTCCAGTGTACCTAACACTGTTTTTTTTTAAAAAGGCGTAAAGTATTTCTCTTGTCTGTTATGCGTGTTGTTGCGACGACCTTTTAGGAAAGGATTTAGGGAAATCGATTTGTTGAAAATCAAAGGAAAACTGAGACGCACTGTGTTAACAAGAATTGACATATTATGCCGTCTTTGTTTCCCACATATTTAGCCTCCTCCACTTTCTCCCTTTGCTTGTCCTCTATTCCTTACCGGTCGACCAATAGAAATATAAACCCCTAGAAATTATTTGTTTAAGGTTGACTCGACGCGCGCGTAAATTTGGTAACTACAGACTATGCTTTCTTCTATAAATATAAATCAGCGTCGATTTGCGTTATAAAATGATTGAAACATATTCTGTCATATAGTATGAATATACAATGTATTGTAGTTCAGAATGAAATAATAGCTATAAAACTATAATATACCTACTATTTTTTGTTATTTGATATAGGAACAAAGTTGTGTCAATGGGTTAAAAATAACGAATCTTACTGGTTTCTAAATAAAATAAGCTTGTTAAGCTTTTTACGAATTATCCACTTATTAGAAGTCAGATTGATTGTTTTTTTTGTTTTTAGTGCTGACGAAGATTAAAAAACGCTTTCTCGAAGGGAGTATATTATAGTGATGCTTCGGTAGAATGTTTGTCGGCGGATACAAAAACCGTCCTGATGCGATCAAATTTTTATTTTAAAATGCAGTACATATTTATGCAAAATGGAAAGTGTGTTTCGCTCATTTTATAATGCCGAAATAAAAAGCAATTAAAAACATAGAATCTGAAAATATTCCCTAAGCATTCAAGATGTTATATTTCGCTCATTTTACAACGCAAAAATCGAAGAAAGCAGGTGAAACATACAATTTTTATGCTGCTGGTTTGTTCAACAGGAAGTACATATGTTTAAAATCTAAAAATACATTTCCTAAACATGCAAAATGTTCTATTTTCAAGCAACTAAATATTCTTTCGGTTTGTCATATGGTTTTATGGTAATTGCAAAAGGAAAATTATGTTTCGCGTAGCCTGTAGTTAACAATTGTATACGCTCTCATCAATTATTGTTCGATTTTAAGCTAGATGTCATCTCTATAGTTCTATTTATACATATCTCTGTGGTAGCATATGCAGTATACGTCGTTGCATTGGAATCTAATGTCGCGAGATTTCTTTAAGGTTCATGCTCCTTCTTATTCTTCATTTCCCGCCATAAGTAGAGTCATCCTCCATGGCCAGGCTTCACAAGGATCGGCCGATACCCCTCTGGAACCTCACCAGGCCTGGACCGAGTGAAAAGGTCCCCGCGTGGTGCGGGATTGCGCTCAACTCTTTGCCTCCTTTGCAGGAGTTTCACATAGGCACCACGTTGAGGTGGTCGAGCATCGTCATGCTCCTTCGCTTTTGTGCTGTAGTGTCATAAGAGGGTGCTATAGATGTGATGGTGACAGGATCGTTTACTTTTCCTTGATTTGTATACAAAAATTGTCAACCAGCAACCGATTCTAATTGATACATCGTTATTTATTTTGTCCGTATGACCAGTGTGATTAGATTTCTTTGTTCTCCATTGTCTCCTAGACGCCAACCAGTTGGGAAGCCAATATCAACAGAAGTCTGGTGGTGGCATGGATCTGGTTGGCATTCTGGAGGCAGATGAGGCGATGAGTGATGTGAATTCCACCGTCACGTCAGGCAGTGATGCTTCAGCCAGACGTAAGTTGATGGTTGGTCTCCTTGTGTTTATATATTTGTTGTCACAGGCATAATAAGAAAGACGTTTTCTTCAACTATAAATGGAAATCAAAATTAATCAAGACTGTATATGTGACGGTATCCCATGTTGATCCCAGTCATCAACTCGGCCGATCAGTACTTGCAATCATTTGAAAGACAATCATGCTATTTTATGACACGTTTGTCAAGACCAGCAAAAACATAGATCAACACAACCGAGTACTCAAATAAAGTCTGGAAAGAAAGGAACACAAATCATCGTTGAAGTATAGCCGTAAATATAATTAATGTAGATGTACCGCGTCTCCCATAAATCATGATTTTTTATATCAATCGTAGTTTCGTAATGGGAGACGTATTAATTTTGTCAATATATTTTCTATGGCATATTTTATGTGCCATTTCGTACTAATCTCATCCTAAATTTAAAATTTAGGCTTGCGCGGGTTTTACACTGTATATGGCACTATATGGAATCATACGAAATCTAGGAACATGCTCTGATGTTATCTACAATTGTAGTTGTTGCTAGTAATTTTAGTATTCAGACAATGGCTGAGAATTTCAGCCGGTTTAATTAATTGCTAGCGTATTTTATACCGTAACGCTAAGTACTAGAGTTGACATTCACATATGTATTTCAGTGTTACCTAGAAAATTTATTTACAGAATATACTGAATGAATTTTCACTGATAAAAATTTGTGATAAATTTAACCGCCTATCACTGCATTATTATAATTATAAAGGCATGCAGATGTAAATGCCATATTGAACTTTTCAAGCCATGTAGAATAATTGTCGCCTAGGGAAAAGGCATTTACATCTATTAGTTTTGGCTAAATTTATATGCAATTGACTTGCCATTGCATGTGATCGCGTGATGCCATTAATTCGCTGTGTAGAAACTATTTTCCGGAACTCCTACCTTCTTCTTCTCCTTCTACCCAGACCCGAAGGCAATCCGCTGTCATGTAGTGGATTAGCATTCCATCTGTGGTCTATTACAGGCCGTCTCAGATGAGGGTGATGAATGCCCTGGGGGGATGCAACAGT